>KZ538678.1:21640-38223 GCA_000934665.2 Catajapyx aquilonaris
GGGGGGGGACATTCATCACAGGCTAGTGGAGTTGTGTAGTCCGGATGCGGCAATATGGTGCCAGTAATATTTGGAATAGGCTCAGAAGCATGAAGGACAACTCGAGACTCGGCTACGGCATTTACCGACAGTAACCAACACTCTCCATCTGGCATGACTTTTCCTGGTGGAATGTGGGCGGGCACTTGGTCTCATCCGACAGCTGCTGTGCCTGTGCATAGGCTACAAGATGGCACCTACCTGTCCTATATAAAGTACTGGAAGGATAGCCATCTTTGCTCATGTCCGTCGCATATCCTGGAAACTGTAACATTAAGAAACATACTTTCTGACTGACCCTTGTCGTTCGATGCCTATAATATTATTGTCACTGAATTACCAAGTATTATTAGAAATCTCATGTAAATATTATGCAACAAAATAATATTTATCGAACATCCTGAGATCTTGCCTCACCCTGTACGCATCTGTGGACTTGCCCGTTTCACCGGCAATTAAATAAGGTTGTTTATACGGCGGCGTAGGCGGCATTCTTAAACTAATTAACGGACTGGCCGTGCCATGAAACATAGTTGGATACACGGAAAAGAAATATCTAAACCAAGGGGTTATTAACCACTCGACTGTGTCAAGTAGTGTACACTGGAGTACCAACATTCACGGTGTACCAAGGTAAGGAACCTGATGAGTATAATACCAGGGAGTACTGCAGGTGTACGCCTGAGTACCGAAGTGGTTAACACCTTGATCTATAGGTTGAAAGACACTAGAAAATTTGGCTTCCTCATTATCGACTACATCACTTAATATACAAGGTTTTGTTCGAGAAAAGGCGTAACTGGATTCACTCTGAGCCTGATGAGTAATTATATAATGACGGGAGGAAGCTTCTGTAACTAGTTTATTAATCGGATGGGACTAGGCTTACAATCGACATATATAAACCTGACCTCGCTCTGTATAATCCCAATATTTACCATGCCCATTGGCCCCGGGCTAAGACTTTGTGTGTGGTTAAAATTACGCCTCGAAGTTGACGTGTTTATTTGCCTAAAATGAGAGTCCTTTTCGTTGGAACATTATTTTGTCAGATTCCGAATGTTTCTGTAGGGTATTAGAAGTTACAAAGTGATTTTCAAATATGTTTAATGCCAATATTTATTTATTTATTTACCCCGTGATGGAGCCATTTAATAATTTTTGAGTCATTTCTGACTCTGTGAAATACACCAGACCTTTTCTCCTGGCCTTGGGCAGAGTAGGGAGTGCAATTCTGCCCCGGCATGTCGGGTGAAAAGCGGAAAAAGACTCGGCCAAGCAGAGGTGACGGGGACGGGAATTTTAGAATATTGGCTTTAAAAGGGCGGCATGCCCTTTTAAAGCCAATATTCTAAAATTCATCTTCTTATCTTTGCAGGAACAACCGATGAGCTGACGTCCAGATGGAGTCGACGAGTGCCGTGTGTCATTGTTTTAGTCAATCACCTGTCGCTTGGAGGCTTGCTAATAAACATTTCCCCGCAAAACCATATGAATTGAAAAATTCATTATTATTCAGATTCCGGGGAGTAATTGCACTGGGGAAGGTAGGAAGTTGTGGATTGAACCTTCCTGGAGGAAATGATAATAATGATACCATATTTAACCCTTAATGGAACACAGATTGGAAGTTGCACCTAAATAATTTAGGTTACCCAATTTTTCGCCTTCAGTACGAAACGGTATGTGCAGCACATGTATTTGAAGGGAGTTTTCCGCAAGTGAAGTAGCGAAGGAAACGTCCACATCAGCCCACGGACACTACCCCTATCTTCTGGGCTTATCACCTGCCGAGGGGTTTTGCAGTGGGTGCTCACCTGAGACCGCCACGAGACATTTCCCAGAGCATTTATGTGGCGACCCTACCGGACCTAAGGCTGAACTTCATAGGTACGAAAGGGGAGGGCTACATTGGGGGACCCAACATGGCCGTCGGCGGCCATGTTGGGCCAGCATGTAGCCCTCCCCTTTCGTACCTATAAAGTTCAGCCTTAGGTCCGGTAGGGTGGGGAGTGACCTAACCTGAGTCTTCTACAACCATGGTCCACATGATCCGATCCTGGATCGTAACCGTCCTGCAGTTTCGTGTTGTAATTGGAGCCAATAAAAATACATCAATGGTTATTTTGGCCTTCAGTTCCCGAATTTTCAGTTGTTCTAGTACCGTAGCCTACAGCCCAGAAATTTACGTAATAGTGAAACGTATCTTCTTGCCAGTCATTAGCCCGGCTTGCAATGATGTCTCCAGTTCTTTGCAATAAGTACATGCGGCAGAGAGTGAGAGTATCGAGGTAGCGCATTGGTCTAAAGGCTAGGCCACTGTCTTCGTAACCTGAAGATATGAGGATCGAATCTTGAAAAGGGGGAGTGTTTTTCTCGTCGTATTTTTCTCGCCGTGACTTTCTCGTGTTACAGTTCATCTCACATTTATTTATCTTTGAACGGCATCTGTAAATAGGCAACCCCTCATTTCCACCCACAGTTTCGTTGCGACAGAGTTAGCTCTGTGGTAACACATCTGGCTCTTGATTGAAGGGTTCTGGGTTCAAATCCCGGTGATACTTCGATTGCGGTCTCCGAAATATATTTTGCAGCGGTCTTCTCTGGCCAAGAAGGCGAATGTTTCTTTCGAGTTGAAACACAACTTGGAAGATGGTCAGAAGTACAGTGAGAAGGCGGGGGAGGAGGAGGGGTCGGGGGAGATATGACCTTTTGCCTGTCTTACCATTTGCGTGGAAAAACGCGATTTTCAATTTAACGGACACTCTGGATTGAGGAAGCTCGATTTACATTTCAACGGATTAATCTGGATTGAGGAAGCGCGGTTTGCATTTCAAGGGATCTGTCTGGAGTGAGGAAGCGCGGTTTGCATTTCAAGGGATCTGTCTGGATTGAGGAAGCGCGGTTTGAATTTCAAGGGATCTGTCTGGATTGAGGAAGCTCGGTTTGCATTTCAAGGGATCTGTCTGGATTGAGGAAGCGCGGTTAGAATTTCAAGGGCTCTGTCTGGATTGAGGAAGCGCGGTTTCCATTTCAACGGACTCTCTGGTTATGGGAATTATGCAGTTGAGAGATCATGTGGGTGATGTGAGACATGCCTTTCATTTGGTATTCAAAGAAGTGGCTGCTGAGATAATGTGTCAATAAAAAGGCTTGCATATTTCATTTTTATCCATGAAGTATGTTGCTGTGTACTGTACACATCTAAATATTTCTCATAAGTTGATTATTATTGTTATGGTCTTTAATTGATAGTTGACACCACTAGTCATGCTTGCAAGGGTGTCTGCCTCTCTCTCTGTCCTGCACAGCTCTTGGGAGTTCGAGTGAGGATTTCCGTATGCTGGTTCTTCTCGCTGGCCTGTTGGTGTTCTGGTCTTTTGTTGGTGAATATTCCAGTCACTTGGAGGAGTTAAATAGTTGCTGATACCTCTTCCAGGGGGGAAGGGGGGAGGGACACTTGATTTCGCAAAGTACTGCGTTGTATAGTGTAATATTTAAATTTAATATTGAGTGGTTGTCGTCTGAGATGGGCAGGGGTGGGGGGCGGGACGGGTTGTTTATAGGTTTATTTTTACAAGTTTTAATTTAGTTCATATTTTGGGTTAGCTTGTGGTTCCCCTCATCGTCATAGGGAAAGTTCGTGATGGTGGTGATGATGATCGTCTTTAATTTGGAATTAATATTAATTTAACGATGTGATATCTAGACTGTTCTAGTCCATCATTACATTTTTTGGTACTGGGTACTTCAAACGTAAGTTCGGATCTTTGTGGTTATAATTCCGTCTACTCTCCTATGTCAAGTTTTCAGTTTACATACATGTGAGCTAGGATTGTCAACTTGATTGCAACTGACCACCAAGTCCTTATTTTTGCATTTAAAAGGCATTGAAATGCCTTTTAAATCCAAAACTGAGGCATTGGTGGGTTTTGGGAATGTTAATAATTGTCAATCAAATATTTCCACAACCATAGTATTTTTCGCTTTTAATCGTTGTTTGTGAAATGTAAAAATAATTTAAAAAATCTAAGAAATTGAATATTTCTAAAATTCGGAAACGAGGCTTCAGGTTAGAAAGAGGGCTGGTCACTGCAGGAGGCCTGGCCCCCAATGCTCTTATCCGTTCTGTTATTGTTCATAATCTTGCCTGGTATGTGGCTTGCTCCTTACCTTATCCCCCTTCAAATTTTTGAAATTGCAACGTCATGCTCTTTCTCTTTTTTAGAGTTATAAATATTTATTTATATTTGCACAACCAAGAATTATCATGCTGGAGTGGGAGAGGGAAGGTGATGAAGGAGAGTGTGTGGGCTATTGGAGTAAGATTTCACAATACATCAAGCTAGTGTTAATTTTATTATAAACACTAGAAAAATGCATATCAGTTATGTAGCAGTAAATATTATTATAAGAATGCCATCTTTTGCAACGGTCGGTCTGACAGAAATAGGCTCCTGATTGGTTTAAACCTCATAAAAATGGGGGGGGGGGGGGCGAGANTGTATCAGGTATAATTTCAGGATTTTATGGCAAAGGTTGGCAACAATGGATATAAATGCACAACCAATAAATAAGTGGGAGGTAATATGGCGGGAGATGATGAAGGAGAGTGTGTGCGTTATGATGTATTATGTAGGCGGAAGATTTATAAATACTGTATATTCATCAAGAAAGTGTTGATTTTATTATAAACACTAGAAAAATGCATATCAGTTATGTAATAGCAAAAATATACAAATGACCTCTTTTGCAAGAGTCAATCTAACAGTAATAATGGGCTCCAGACCTGGATGCAACCCCATAAAAATTGATGGGGCTAGATTTCCGTATCAGGAATGTTTCCAGTTTGTGACTCCTTTCTTCATTATCATGTTGCCGAAATAGGAGTACAGTATAATTTATAATATTATACTATGCAACAAAATTGGACTTTTTTTGTCCTTAGAAATTCATTGTCATATTCGTGTTCTTTAGGTCACAAGTAACTCATAATGTGCATTCATTTTGTCTTTGATTTCTTATTGACCGCGGGGCAGTCAAAAACCCAAAATCTTCAAATATGGAATGTTTTCCCCAATCAAGTGGGCCTAAATGTTGCTAGACCATCTCGGATTTTGCTGAAAGAAATCACAACTGTTCACACCTATGCTGTAACACTGCATATCAAGTTCCAGACAAATTGCGAAATACCGTGGGGAGGAGAAAAATCGCGAAATGTTGAAAATGGGGCATTTTTGGATATTTTTTTCGGCTATTGGACGTGGTCAAAACCCAATGAACATATACATCAAATGAAAGAGAAACCGAGTAGAATGCGCCTATGGAATTTGCATTTCTCGTAAATGCACCCAGATAAACATGTATGGCATTCCATCGGTCACATGCGCTGTAACATGTCCAAGTGTTTAGACCCCAACAATTAGTGATGTATTTGAGTAAGAGCAGCCATATTCGGTGACACTAGTTGTGACCCATACAAGATTCAATAGGTTCAGTTTCAATCCTGGTCATGCATGGCTCGCGATAAAATAATAGATATGTTTTCCGAATTACCATTAATTTTAATGGACCCAAATTCTTTGACATGTGACTGATGAAATGCCACACGTTTTCTGGGTGCATTTTCCAGAAAATCAAATTCCATAGGCGCATTCTACTCGCGTTTCTCTTTCATTTGATGTATACAGGGTGTATCGGAACTCTACCATAAGCCATGTACCAATGGCATAAGGGGCACCAGAGCATCATTATATGTAGAGGGGTCATCATGTCTAGGCAGCCACATCACGTAGATAATGGATCATTTGTGAAGTAGCGATTGCGCTTAAGCGTGATTGTAGAATAGCAGTGCATCTGGGGGGAACTGCATTCTAAGAGCCCTTAGTGACTACCCCAAACGCAGTGTGGCAGTAGCCCCCCAGAAAATAGCTGCGACATCACCTGTGATGCGATTGGCGGCTGAAGGTTTGCATGGATATTTTATACCTATTGGTTGAGGTCAATTATCTCGGTCATGCGGCGGCCCAGGCCTATGATTCCGATACTGTAAATGATCATCTGCTGACCATTACGCCATTGGCATATGGCTTATGGTAGAGTTCCGATACACCCTGTATATGTTAATTGGATTTTGACCACTTCCAATAACCGAAAAAATTATCCAAAAAAGGCCTCATTTTCAGAATTTCGCGATTTTTTCCCTCTCCATGGTATTTCGCAATTTGGCTGAAACTTGATATACCGTACATTGTTATGGAATAGGTGTGTACAGCTGTGATTATTTTAAGAAAAATCCGAGCTGGTCTAGCAACATTTAGGCCCACTTGATTGGGAAAACCTCTATATTTGAGGATTTTGGTTTTTTGACAGGTCAAAAACAAATCAAAGACAAAATGAATACCCATTATGAGTTGTTACTTTGTGACCCAAGGAACATAGAAATAGCAATGAATTTCCATGGACAAATATTATAATAGGGCGAAGGCTTAATATTAATCCCAAATCGTGCCCAAACCAGTCTCCTGTCTAACTCTTAATATCTGGAGGGACAAGACGGAGCGGAACTCGGGTGCTCCTTATCACTAGCAGAGCTCTGATAATGACCCTGTGTGAGGGAGGCGGAGTGGCGCTGCGGCCACGGATGTTAAGGTCCCGGGTTAGATCCCAGCCTGCCCCCCTCCCCCCCCCCCCCNACCTTCGATCCCAGCCTACCCTTCATCTTGTGCAGAGTTAGGTCGTCTCTGGCTTCGTCTCGGGTGGAATTTCTGCTAGACATATCCACCCGGGGGAGTTCACAAACTATGTACCATCTTGGAAATTTTGCACTGTACATTGCACATCCCCTCCTGTCATCCTGCCCGTGGACCCGGGCGTTTCGTGAAAGGTCCCGCTATGTACACCAATAGATGAAATAAAGGTCCATGCTTGTATACCCTAGGGGTCAAAAGCACACTACCAAAAAATTTTAAATTTTAAAAAACGACCCGGTGTGAGGGAAGGGGGATGTGAGGGGCACCTTTTATGTTGTCAAAGTGGGCATTGGGATTGTTTTTGAAGGAATATGCAGCCAGTTATTCTGGATTTTTTAGCTATATAAAAACAAGAGATACAATGTGATAGAGTGGAGAATGACATTTTCTAATGAAGTGTAGCATTTGATGATATTTTTAGAGATATTAACTTGGAATGTAAAGCTGTCATGAATAAAATGTCTACTGGAGGGCGCTTGACTAGTTAAGGGAACTATTCCCCCGAACTAACTACGGGTTACCTTATATCAGATGAAAAAGTGAAACTCTATTTGAGAGGTCTGAGATTTTACAAAACGGCTAAGTCCACTTCGCCAAATTAAACAAAAAATTGCTGCACATATTTGTGTCACACAAATATGTGCAGCAATTTTGCATTTTAAAGTCATTTGGTGTTAATTGCACATTTCCATACGTAGCTGAGCTGTGCCAACATATAGACGCAAAAGGTTTAATAATAATAATAATAATAATAATAATAATAATAATAATAATATAATAATAATAATAATAATAATAATAATGGGTACCGGTAGTGCTTAGGTCCCTCTTGGGGTATTGCACGGACCTTTATTATTTACTTGTGGTACAAATTGTACACAGCTGGAACCTTTAGCGAAGAGCTCGGGCCCACGGGCAGGGATGAGTGGGAGGGGATGTGCAAAGTGCAAGTGCAATGAGACGTAAAAGATTTCAAGATTGTACAGGAGGGTGGAGCGAAAAACATGAAATTTGTCCGATTAAATAGCACGGGGTGTCAAAACTTGTATATGGACTAGTATAACATTGGTGAATTTTTAAAGAATTTTCGTACTTCCTCTTCATTCGCTGCAAGAGCCTTCAAGTTTCCCAATTTTTGCGAGAGCAACACATATTACATTATGCAACCGGATTTTTGTCCATGGAAATTCGTCGCTATTTCCATGTTCCTTAGGTCACTGGTAACAATTGAGCATTCATTTTGCTTGGGAGTTGTTCTTGACGTTGGGGCAGTTGCAGTAAAAAAACAAATCCTCGAAATATGGGTCATTCCGAATCAAGTAGGCCGAAATGTTGCTAGACCATCTCGGAATTTGCTGAAAAATATCACCGCTGTACATGACTATGCTGTAACACGTCATGTCAAGGTTTCAGCCAAATTACGCAATACCGTTGAGAGGGAAAAAAATCGCGAAATTCAGGAAAATACCGAAAATGAGGCCCTTTTAGATAATTTTTCAGTTAATGGAAGTGGTCAAACACCAATAAACATGCATCAAATGATGGGGGGAGGCGGAGTGGTGCTGCGGTAAAGTATACGCCCACGGATGTTAAGGTCCCGGGATAAAATCCCGCCCGGTCCCCCCCCNCCCCCCCCCCCCTTCATCTCGTGCAGAGTTTAAGGCCAGCCCTGACTTCGTCTCGGGTGGTATTTCCAATAGAAATAGACTAAACCACCCGGGGGAGTTCAAAAAATGACCAAAGCCACTGTACTGCACTGCACATTGCTCATCCCCTCTTGTCACCTTCCCTATTGCTCGCGGTACCCGGGCGTTACGGTAAAAGGACCATCTTATACTAGCTGTACTACAAAGCAAATAAAGGAACTGTGCAGGCTGCCCATTGGGCGGAGCACTAAACCCATTATTATTATTATTATTATTATTATTATTATTATTATTATCATTATCATTATTATTATTATTATTATCATCATTATCATTATCATTATTATTATTATTATTATTATCATTATTATTATTATTATTATTATTATTAATATGCATCAAATGAAAGAGGATCGCGAGGGGAATGCGTCTATGGAATTAGTTCTCCTCTAAAACGTAACCAGAAAAATTCAAAATTCTTGGACATGTGACCGAGCACGTGACCGATGGAATGCCACGCACGTTTTTCTGGTTACACTTTAACAGAAAACTAATTTCATAGACGCATTCCCCTCGTGATCCTATTTCATTCACCAGTGTTATACTAATCCATACACAACATTTGACACCCCGTGCTATTTAATCGGACAACTTACGTCTTTTTCGCTCCACCCTATTGTACAGTACCAGAGAAAGTTAAGTAATGATCAGTTTTCGCTCATTGTACGATTTTACGACCAGTTTTTCGAAGAAGACTTATTAGCCTTTTTTTATTTCAGACCACTCATTTATAAATATCATTCTGTCATCTAACAAGGGCCATAAGTGTTGTAAGCGAAGTTGCAAAATGAAACTTCGCACAATAATATAGATAGGTAAGTTATTATTAAACAAATGCAACCCGTTTCTGCGGAACGATACAAGGTCAAAAGTTATGACCTCTCGAACTCACAAGGGACACTTTCCAAGGTCTCACAGATTTTCGTCGAATTCGATACATTGGTAGCCCACCCTAAGGGATGAAAAACGCACCTAAAGTGACCTGCTCAAAATGACCCGTGACACCTTTTTGGGGACTACCAATGCACAGAATTTCAAGAAAACCGGTGAGTTTTCGGCATTTACGAGTTGACCTCTGCCCCCCAAAAGGGGGGCATCGGGTCATTTTGAGCAGGTCACTTTAGGTGGGTTTTTCATCCCTTGGGGTGGCCTACCAATGTACCGAATTTCAAGAACATATGTGAGACCTTGGAAAGTGTCCCTTGTGAGTTCGAGAGGTCATAACTTTTGACCTTGTGGGCATTCGCCTAAATTGTTTGCATTTTGTTTAATAACTTACCTGCCTATATTATTGTGCCAAGTTTCATTCAGAAACTACATTTACAACACTTACAGTTCCCTTGTAAGTTTAGTGAAAGCATGGGCTTGAAAGATGAGTATTTGCCACGTTTTTCGCATTTGAAGTTACCACAGAAAGTGTAAAGAGCGCGGCAGAATTTTAGCTTAAGTTTTGTGACAATATTGCAGGTGATCATAAATGGTAATAAAATTTTAAGCATCATTCCCCATCGTAATTTGAGGGCCATTGCCACATTTTTCATCCGACATTTATTTTATTAAATATCAAATTACGTGAACAAAATGTGACTCGAAGGGCGACACGGTGGCGGAGTGGTTAGCGCCTCAGCCTTCCACCTCTAAGGTCCCGAGTTCGATCCCCGGATCGGACAGAGGATACTTATGTGGATAGAGTTTCGATGGGTTCTCTCCGTGTTCGCGTGGGTTTTCTCGGGGTTCTCCCGTTTCCTCCCGCAATCAAAATCCATCACACGCAGGCAATGATTAAAGTCGGTTCACGAAAAGAAGATCCCCTAATAGGCCCAAGGCCTATCACGGGGTATCAATTATTATTATTATTATTATTATTATTATTATTATTATTATTATTATTAAATGTTACTCGAACACTTGCAATTGTTATTTTTAAAACAAATTTGAGGGGGAGACGGAGTGGCGCCGCGGTAAAGTGTGCGCCCACGGATGTTAAGGTCCCGGGATCAAATCCCGCCCGGGTACACCCCCTTCATCTCGTGCAGAGTGTGGGTCGTCTCTGGCTTCGTTTCTGGGTGGAATATCCTACAGACAAATCCACCCAGGGGAGTTCACAAAATGACCTCGTACAGCCCTGCACTGCACTTGCACATCCCCTCCTGTCATCCCCTATCGCTCGCAGTACCCGGGCGTTACGGAAAAGGACCAAAAATGTAGCTGTACACCTAAAAACAAATAAAGGTACCGGGCCAGATGCTCATCAATGGGCGGTGCACTAACCCTATTTTTTATTATTATTATTATTATTATTATTATTATTATTATTATTATTATTATAAAAATTGAAGTGAAAATTCTGACAGTTCCAAGTGTCTTCTGTGGCCTTTGGAAATGGGGAAAGAATTGCAAAGTCTCAACTTTCAAGCCTAGATTTTCACTAATCAGATAAAATATGTCGAAACTGAACTGCATTTTTCATCTAAGCTAATGTATCAATTTTTATTGGGAACAACGTTCAAGACAAATGATCGTGGAAAACCCACAAAATCAGTCCTCGATGGGATCCATTTTGTACTGGTAATATGAACGAGAAACTATAAATGACTCATGCTAATAAAGTTCAGAGGAACAAGAAATTACAGCTCAGGTACAAATTTATGTATACGTATTTATTAATGATTCTCTTCATTCTTACAAAAGTGGTTAAAATGAAGTTACGATAACACCAGGCGGGGATTTCGTCAGCGCCCCGTGACAAAATACCAAAGGGCCAAAAAAATAAACCACAACGGAGCAAACTGGTATTTTTTTGTAGCCAAGACACTTGTTTCATTTATTTACAGAATTATGGTACACAAGGAAATGCTATATACAGCTTTCTTGCAAAGGGCTGGCCATGTTGTCCGTAAGTGGGTTCCGCTTCACACTTATCCTTTGGTCTGGCAACCTCGTCGATGGCGTCACAAAGTGAAGATTGCTGATAGCATTGTTGGGGCCCTTCATCTGCAATGTGGAGGATCGATACCCCCGACTATTGAGACTTGTTCTTTTGCCAGTGCCACAACGTTTAGCACATGTCATAGCAATCAAGTTATTGTTTGCATATGGTTTAAAATTGAGGTCTGAGGTTAGCTGTCATGCTGAAACAGTACAACATAATTCATCAAAATAAATTAAACTGTGACTAACCGATCGGGAAGCTTAGCATGCTTACAAAATGTGGAGAACGAACCCAAAAGTATTATACTGTGCAAGCAATTATCTACAATGGCTATAGAGTTCTACATGCGGATTTAAAGTACGTACATCAAAAATTCCGCCAGAAAAAACTACGGTGATTGAATCAAGAAAAAAAATCTTGCTTTATCTCTTGTGCAAATGTAACGCTTTGACAATGGCGGCTGCAATGTGGCAGATTCAACAGCAAGCGGGAAACGTGCAGCATATGCGAAACATATTATAGCAGTGCAGGGTAGCATTGTGTAAAGGGTCATTCCAAAAACAGACTGGTGAACTGAAAAGGAGGCACCATGCTGACTCACAAATTGAGGTACATTTTCAAAATAGTGCTTTTATTATTAATTAATGTTCATTGTGTCTCGTTCAGATTTCATTAGAAAGTTTTACAGGAGAAAACACTATTGAAGGAAATAAATATTGTAAGCAAGTTGCATTTATCAGAATTTTTACCCAATGTAATTTGGCTTCAGAACAAGCCATTGTGATAACAAATGTGTAGAGCCGGTTACATTTGAATATACACTTATTTCGCCCCTAAACGACAGATATAAAGAGGCCTTCCAAATTGAGACGAATAATTGGACGGTGTTAAGCAATAATGGGTCAACCCACAAAAATGTCAAAATTGAGCTAAGCCCAGGAAGCCTACCTAAAGGATCTACTTCATTCAGTTAAAATCATGCTGGCGAAATCTGCATATAGTCCAGGTGCTAAGGGACAAATTTGACCCAAACTTTGCATTTTGTGACAAAAGTATGAAACTCGGTACACTTATTTTTTGGACACTTCTGATCATATCTGGACGTGGAGCCACGATGATCGGGGTGATGGAGGTCCATTTCGCAGGGTTTCCATAACTACCAGATGCAGCATCCTTTTAGGACCTTGTATTGGGTGACAAAAACATGAAACTCGCCACAATTGGTCTTTGGACACTTCTGGACATGTCTGGATGTGGGGCCACGATGACTTGGGTCACTTGCAGGGTCACCAGATCTAACGGACCAAACATACATCCCTGCGAAGAGCATGTGAATTGGGAGCTTGCATTCGGTGATAAAAACGTGAAACTCGGTACGGTAGTTCTTTGAACACATCTCAACATATCTGGACGTGGGGTCACGGTGGGTGACCCCTGGTGGCCTCGCCAGGGGTCACTATCGCGGAGTTGCCAAATCGAACATGCGTTGCACACCTTTACATGAATAAGGGCCTTGCATTCGGTGATAAAACACTGATAAAACATGAAACTCGCCCCAATTGGTCTTTGGACACTACTGAACATGTCTGGAAGTGAGGCCACTATGGATGACCCCGCTGGGGGTTACTCGCAGGGTTGCCAGATCTAATGGGCTCTCTAAGTCGACTATGGGAATAGGGAGATTGCATTCGGTGACAAAGACGTGAAACGCGGTACAGTATAGTTCTTTGCACACTTCCGAACATATCTGGACGTGGGGCCACGATGACCCACCCCGGTGGAGGGCACTATAGCGGCGTTGCCATATCTGACAGACTGCGCAACATGCGTTTATATTTTGATAGGGAGCTTGCATTCGGTGACAAAGCCATAAAACTAGGTACGTTAGTTCTTTGGACACTTCCGAACATATTTGGACATGGGGCCACGATGACCCACCCCGAGGGAGGGCACTATCGCGGCGTTGCCATATATAGTCGGAGCAACCTAGGCTGACTCCATATGAATAGGGAGCTTGCATTCGGTGACAAAGCCATAAAACTTGGTACGTTAGTTCTTTGGACACTTCCGAACATATCAGGACGTGGAGCCACGATGATCCACCCCAAGGGAGGGCACTATCGCAGGGTTGCCATATCTAACAGACTGTGCAACATGTGTTTATATTTGAATAATGAGCTTGCACTGGGTCATCGTGGCTCCATGTCCAGATATGTTCGGAAGTGTCCAAAGAACTAACGTATCAAGTTTTATGGCTTTGTCACCGAATGCAAGCTCCCTATCAAAATATAAACGCATGTTGCACAGTCTGTCAGATATGGCAACGCCGCTATAGGGCCCTCCATCGGGGTGGGTCATCGTGGCTCCACGTCCAGATATGTTCGGAAGTGCCCAAAGAACAATTCTACCAAGTTTCACGTCTTTGTCACCAAATGCAAGTCCCCTATTCAAACATAAACGCATGTTGTACAGTCTGTTAGATTTTGCAACACCATGATAGCGCCCTCCACCGGGGTGGGTCATCGTGGCCCCACGTCCAGATATGTTCGGAAGTGTGCAAAGAACTATATTGTACCGCGTTTCACGTCTTTGTCCCCGAATGCAAGCTCCCTATTCCCATAGTCGACTTAGAGAGCCCATTAGATCTGGCAACCCTGCGAGTAACCCCCAGCGGGGTCATCCATAGTGGCCTCACTTCCAGACATGTTCAGTAGTGTCCAAAAACCAATTGGGGCGAGTTTCATGCTTTATCAGTGTTTTATCACCGAATGCAAGGCCCTTATTCATGTAAAGGTGTGCAACGCATGTTCGATTTGGCAACTCCGCGATAGTGACCCCTGGCGAGGCCACCAGGGGTCACCCACCGTGACCCCACGTCCAGATATGTTGAGATGTGTTCAAAGAACTACCGTACCGAGTTTCACGTTTTTATCACCGAATGCAAGCTCCCAATTCACATGATCTTCGCAGAGATGTATGTTTGGTCCGTTAGATCTGGTAACCCTGCAAGTGACCCACAGCGGGGTCAGTCATCATGGCCCCACATCCAGACATGTTCAGAAGTGTCCAAAGACCAATTGTGGCGAGTTTCATGTTTTTGTCACCCAATACAAGGTCCTAAAGGATGCTGCACCTGTTAGTTATGGAAACCCTGCGAAATGGACCTCCACCGGGGTGGGTCATCGTGGCTCCACGTCCAGATATGATCAGAAGAACAAGTGTACCGAGTTTCATACTTTTGTCACAAAATGCAAAGTTCAACCCCTTAGCACCCGGACTAATACTTCTGCCACAAATGACCGAAAAGAACACGGAATTAATTTCACAGGTATGACCTTCAAATCCCTTTTTATCAAAACTGTTCTCATGTGGGTAGACTCATTATTGCATAACACCGTCCAATTGATGATAGAGGCTTTATATTCTTCGCATATAAAGCTGATAATTTTATATTTTGATCTCCGAGACTACAGATGAGAGCAAGAAAGTAAGTGAAAGACGGTGATGGTGCATTACAAGAAATAGGGATATGGACTCGCTTGTGCTAATTTCCACTGGTTGATATCATGATCGACATGACCATATAGACTATAGCTTCTCAGGGTTGACAGATGTCGCCGGTGTGCCAACTGGAGGAGTTTCGCTTTCTTTCTTGTTGTGAATAGAGGCGACAAGAGGCTTATTGTGGAATGACCAATCACATCGCAATATACGTGTCTAATAGTTCTGTCGTTTTGATTGGTTGCCCCACTAATGTGCTCAAGTCTTATTACACAAGCGTAAAAACGGAAAAAAATACTAGGCTTGAAGTGAAATAGTTGCAAAAGAAGGGGAACATCATGCACTTTGAATGCACATGGTAATATACTCACTTCCTGAAGATCCCGAGTGTCTTTGGCTTGGAGGAGATTGGCAGTTTCGCCGCTGGAAGTGTCCTGGTTGGGTTTCGATCCCCTGAAGTCGTTGGAAGTTGGGGGAGGCCGAAGGCGCTGTAGAGGTGCCTTGTGAAGAGGTCCTCTGAACAGGTCACGAATGGAGGAAGGGTCTGACAATAGAAAATGAGCAACTTATCAATGTAATATATTGCAGCAGTTTATTGTTAGTTGGGCTGTGCAAGTTTGAAAAGAGTTCGGAAGGAGTGGTCATATATGCGAGTTTGAATTCCTGCCGCTGTTGTGAGTTAGTTGCTCAAAGGCATTGCAGGAATTGCGACCAAGCCCAATAGGCGTGAAAGAATCCTCTTTTACATCAGCAGCCTCGTTCCACTAGAAAATATACAGCATATGAGGCGAGCCTGTGCTTCTGTTTTTTTGCCCATGTGCAGTGTACTAGTACGTTGCTTTTTCAGCAACGCCATTTATCTCCTCTAGCAGGAATCTGCGGAGTGTTTTGTGTAACTGGCATGTGAAAAACTCCTGTACACTAGAAAATTAACTCCCTTTTAGGGAACTTGACGATATTCACTGTCCTTTGTTCATCTGAGCTTTGAACCAATAAATCGAAATGAGCAGCGGAACAAATTTCCACTAAATTTGGTCGGCCGCGTATAAATGCAGATTCCAATCAAGTTCCGTGTAGGCAGCCTAAGTACTGGTATAAACTAAAATCAATGAATCAGACAAAGTAAATGGCTGCAGTATTTTACCATATAGGACTGCGCTGACTTTCCTTACCGACAGCCTCTGATATTATGCAGTACTCGGAAGAACAATCACTTAGGATTGTGCATAGTCTATAAAATAGATTTTAGAAAGCGGAATGGGACTTGACTCCGAGTTGAGAGATGTATCTTCTTTTCGATGTACTGCGCTAAGTGATACTTCACCGTTCGCTATTGAACTGAGCTCTACTGGAAGTCAATTTGATCACTTTTATTGAACTCCACGTTAAGGTGTTCCAGTCAATTATTCCTCTGGCAAGTCACTTAGCAGGAATTAATTATGAAAAATAAGGGGAGGCGGAGTGGCGCTGCGGTATCGTATGCCCCCAGTGATGCAAGGGTCCCGGGTTCGGTACCAAACCCGGGCATCCTCCCCTTCATCTCGTGCAGAGTTGGGTCGTCTCTGGATTCATCGCCTCGGGTGGGACTCCTGAGACTAACCACCCGGGGGAGTTCACAAAATGTACCGCAATTGAGACATTGCACACCCCCTC
>KZ538678.1:38240-54128 GCA_000934665.2 Catajapyx aquilonaris
CCCCCCATCGCTCGCGGTATCCGGGCGTTACGGAAAAGGACCAACATGTATAAGCTTGCAAATAAAAGTAACCGTGCCAGATGCCCATCAATGGGCGGTGCACTAACCCAATTATTTAAAAATATATATTATTACCGTACATTATTAATTATGAAAAATAAACGATAAATCGATAATCCTATCAAATGAAAGTGTTCTCTACGAAACAGGTCAAGAGATCAATTTTCTTGAGAGTGTAACTCTCGACAGGGTTCTCATTAATATTGCACCAGCAAGCTATCCTGGATTTGAATAAATTTTAACCAAAGTAAAATTTAATAACTGAAACAAATAAGCAACCTTTTCAATATTCACTCGCAGAAAAACACCTACTGGGTACTTACTCGAAAGAACCTACATCAAGACCTACACAAAATACCTTTCTGATTTGGTATAATATCAGGATCGGCGTCGTCGTTGGGTGTAAGGCCGTCCATCTTGGAATGGGGTGAGTGAAGTGGAAGAGGGCCTCCTGAAGGTTCTCCGTCTCCAGCGTCGCTTTTCCCCTTGGGACGACGACGTCGTCTACGTCTAATGACCTTTCTGTAGATGGCTCCAGCTATCACCAGCACTAGCACCAGAAGCACCAAAGCGGTGCCGATCAGTGCCCCTAACAATGGGTTTACAGGGGCACCTTCGGAAGCGCCTGGATTGCAAGGATAAAATAACATGTATCATTAAAGGTTATCATGAACCCCATATGGAATCCTTTATTAATTTCTCAAAGCTATTTTCGTTTTACAGCCACGCTTGGTTCAACTGCATCTTGAAGGCAGTGTAACTGACCCTGATATCCCTTCTCATTCGGGTGCAGAGGTTATGTTCGGTTGGTTCCTGACTGCTGCAAAAACTGCAGACAGTATTATAATCAGGGGTGTACGTTACGCTAAGTCTCTGATTTGATTTCATGTGTGGTCTTCTCCGGCACTACAATATATCGGGTGAATATCAGCTTGTGTTGTGAGAGTATATTATGTACAGTATTATTCCCTGACACTCTTCGGCGCGATTTCATTAATTACGAAAATCAATAGCCACCATACGATTAAAAGGCATTCCACACCTTCCCACTAATGGTGGATCATCAGTGTCCATGCTGAAGGGTGTAAATTAGGTCGGTCAGCTCAGAACGACATCTTTCCTTTATGAAGCACCTGCTTGGAGGGGTAAAGTAAAACAGATTTTCTAAGTTAGGTCAATAACGGCACCTCTTTCGACAGCGAATAATGGTTGTCACCATAAACATAGTTAACAAACAATTGCCATTCAGGAGAACGCAACGTATATAATTTCCTCGAAATATCCGCTTTTTTGTTGGCAGTGTCCTTTGCAAATCTCCCTCTCATCTTAGGGCTGTCATTCACAAGCCTTGTCACCGTCAGCACATTGTATGAATAATCAAATATCCACCCTCCACTTGTACAGCAACCCCCCCTCCCCTCCCACCTTGTTCCATATAGAATGGGGAAGTGTGAGAAGATTTTCCCAAAATATCATCCCGAGATTCGCCCAAGAGCTTTGAAATGTCGCCTCCTAGTGATTTACGTCTCTGTAGGCAAAATTTCCCCCTAGACGGTGTTTCACCCTCCCCCCTTTTCATCACGTGTCGTCTTCAGCCAACGTCAATCTCAAACTTGTCATTTCCCTCAGCGTGAAAAATTGCTCCCACAGCGAAGATGGAAAAAGTGCGGAAGCAGATGAGAGAGTAATCGATTGAAGTCTATGTTACAGTTACACCTGCCTATCTTTTACAACTGCACTCTCAAAAATACTTCAGTTATAATTCCAAATGGTTGAATATGACATATCCTTAGTTTGTACTAGCTTATTTGTTCATCATATACGACATATAGGATATGTCAATTCTTTTTACTATTCTTATCACTCTTGCATGACATGGATCTCTCAGTTTCAGTTAACTTATTACGCTTTTCTACTTGATCTAGGATGCTATACTCTGAAAATATTGATGATCTTTGCAGTTTTATATGTAACTTGTCTTGACTTATTGTCATTAAAAATTCTGAAACCAGAATGACCGTAATTTGTGGCCATAATATGGCCACAAGTTACGGCCATTCTGGTTTCACCTTGTCACAGGCTGGCGTGAATTAGGACAGGTCAAGTGCTTTCTCAGGTTTAGGAAAGTACAACGGGGTTAAGAGATTAATGCAGCGGATGCAATATTTAAGCTCATCTCGTTCAACCACTTCAGTGTATTGATCGTACTGTATATTCTTTCCATGTCCAATATCAAAGTAAATTAAATCCCACATAAACAAACACGTGTCTTCTTCATTTCTTATCATTCCACGTATCTTCAGCACAGGCGGTCACACCTGCGCAGATCCTTTTCTCCAGAACTCGTAACAGCTGACGTAACTGTCCGATGCTCCCTCTCCATCCGTCGTTCCGGACACTTCGGATGACTCCACCGTTGAATCGGCCTCACTCGTCAGCGGGTCCTCTTCCACCAACGGCAGACACAAAATAGGGTAGCCCCAAACTTCGTGTGACGTACGCCCGCCTTTTCCCTGGCAGAGACAGCGTCGACTTCCCGTCGATCCGTTTGCACTCCCTCCACAGTCCGACTGACCTCCAAGAGTACTCCTCTTGCCGTTCGGCTAGACACCGCCGAATAACTGCCTGGGGCTCCTCAGCCTTCTGGTCGCTCCGACTTGGGCAACGTTGATCATCCGATCCAACACCAATGTAGCAGCTGCCAAAACTGGGGCGTCCTCCCAAGCTCCCACTTCGTCAACTTCTGTTGAACTGCGAACCCGCCGTATTGGTCTGTCACGCACCTTCCTCCTGGATCATCTGCTTGCTGTATGTATTCTTCACGATGTTCTCTCTGGCCAGGTCACCTCCACAGCTGTCCACCTTCTGGTCACACAGCTGGGCACGTCGATACTTCCGACGAGAGTAGACGACTCTCCTTCTCCTACTGGCCTCTGGTACTTCGTACTTCTGGGTGGTCCTCTAACACCGAAGATGCCCCCATCTTCCTGTCGACACAAGGTCACGACGTACAGGTACAGGCTGCAGAATACCCCGACTGTTCCTTCCTCCTATCCAGGTTATAGGACCGTGCGGTCCTTCTTCCATTTCGACCAACTCAGCTTGGAGGCTCACTGCTTTCTCCCGTTCCACCACTTTTCCCCCTCCCAGGAAACCTTGGGTGGGATCCGTCATGCATTGGGCTGGTAAAATAGTATTCACAGGGTTGGGCAAGGAAAGACAAGGTTGAAGGTAATATGGGGTGCTTACATGGCCGTTCGGCCACCTTGTGACACACCCTGGTTCACTCTATGGATAGGGAAATAAAATAATAATAAAAATTTATTTCCCTATTCATAGAGTGAACCAAGCAGATAGTTACATTCAATGAATGATACGTTTTCAAATTATTATTGTTGGTCAAACGTGTGGCCAACATTAATTAAATAATTATATATTTGGGCACCACATGATAGGACAGGTGCCTCTTAGGGATCCATCCTTTCTCTGTCCGTCTTTATTCATTGACTGCGCTGTTAATGGATTTTGATTGTCGGAAGAAAAGGGGAACCCCGAGAAAACCCATGCCAACACGGAGAGATCTCATCTAAACTGGGGAGGTGTAGATGGCCGTGATGGTAACGTCACGGCTTTCTGAGTGAAAGGCCCCAGGTTCGATCCCCGCCTGGGGAACTTTCCTTTCACCTGCGTCAGGAGGGTCTCTCACTTGCACCAAGAGGTGTCTGGCAACCTAACCTCCTGGGGAACAGCACATGACCCATTTTCAGGCATGGCACTTGCACCTATATTCCCTCCCCAATAATTACTATCCCTACCCTACATCCTTGACTCCTTGCACCGGAGATTGCAGTTAATCTAAAAAAATGAGTTAAATGATGGTATTCCACCCCCCCCCCCCCCGGAAAGGCATANGCATACGAGGTAAACAGCAAAAAAACTCATCTAAACTTGTTTCATATGTGGAAATCTCTCGGGAAATCCCCTGTCTGAACCAGGTACCGAACGCAGCAACTCGCAGGTAGAAGGCTGTCCGAGGCTGTCTGGATAACCAGTAGCTACACCACCTTGTCGCCTGGCCAAAATAAATAATTTATTGATTATCGTTCGGTCTTTCGATGTAGAGTCTAAAGCAACAGTGAGTTGCTGAATTGTTCCTAGTATTTCAAGCCTGCCACTTAGACCTACCTCAATATGATCAATATTTTGGTAACAGAAATGATTTAGGAATACATTGACTCAGTGATAGTGTACACGTTCAGAGCAAAATAAAAGTCTCGCTTTTCCTCGTGAAAGAAGAGTTTGTTATTGAGGAAAATGTCGGCATTCCACTTTTCTCTCAGAAGAAAATAGCAAAATAGCCCGCACGATTTGGTAAATGTATTGTATTAGCCATTTAAACACGGTTCTAATGTGACGTTGTAGCCTATACTGATGAGGTATAATAATAATAATAATAATAATAATAATAATAATAATAATAATAATAATAATAATAATAATAATAATAATAGTTTATTAACCTCCTTTTAGGTAAACCCCATAACAGGAGGGGGAAGCGTTTACAAAGTAATCTCAGCGTGTTTCAATAATCTTGTGGCTTGTACAAAGTATGAATATAGCTGATACAGGATGTGGGGGGGTGGGTCTTGTAACAATGCATACACTTCGTCCGGGGGGACTCTAGGCCAGTCGTTGAGGTGTGTTTGTCTCGCTTGATTAAAAAAAGAGCACGTGTAGATAACATGGTAGAGGTCAATGAGATCAAGTGGGTAGCATAATGAGCATTCCGTGGATCCAACAATCGGAAGTCTATATCCTTGAATAATTATATATGGGGATTCGTTGCTCAAGTTAGCCAGCATACGGGTGATTTGAATGGGAGAGTTGTAGAAAAAATACATCTCACGTAAGGGAGAGTCCTTCACCATTGCATAATTTCGATACCTAGTAGAGGCTCCCAACGCCGCATAATCCTCCTGTATTGTCACATCTATGTATTGTTTGATTGTCAAAAGGGCAGTATCTGAAGTTGGGGAACATAACCATTGTCTGATGAGGTATAGGCTGGTAGGCTACTTTTTTTTTCAAGCAGTGGTATACATGCACCTATATAAATATGTCATTTTCCACTATATCAACCTCTTGTACAAACCAATGGAAATCACTGTTTTGCCAAGTTATCCCAGGTACGCTATTGGCACAAATTGAAGCACCACACTTCTGTATACGCTGCAAACTAAATTAACCGCAAACGCAATTACACGGTCTTTGCATCAATAATTCTAATCCCTAACACCCAATTAATGTGATCCAGCACTTTGTCAAGCTGCAATGGTTTCTCTTACATTAGTGGCAAAGTAGCCTATACACAAGAGCTCTGCGATATAATAGTGACGATCACTGGGGCAATCTCATCAGTTTCTTAATTCTGATTGATCTAGAATTTTGCTCTCTACTGAACAAAAAAGGGCGATGGGATTATACTCATAGCCCAAAGTGCTAAATACGGCTGTGAAAATCTGTCAAAATGATGCGTCAGTCGATCATGATTTTTCCGGGAGCAAACAATTGCCTGGCGATAGGATACACTTACTGCCTTTGTGGGACATGACTGATGCCGGATGTGCGGAAAACTTCATAAGTGGAAAAATTACTCCCCCTGTTCGCTTCCATCATTTTCGCCAGTCGCCGTATAAAACGAAAAAAAAAATCAATAATCATTGGGAATAGTGAGGTGCAATTCGGAGCAAACAAATTTTATAAAACTGTTGTGGTTTGACGAGGATCATTCACAATGGAGCAACGGGAGCATTAATGTGGACATAATGCTACGGCGGATGAAATGTAACGCACGGAACAAATCCCATGTGCGCTTGATCTTTGTCACGTGCCTTTTTTTACCCATGCAATATTATGCGCGAAATGCCCCGGATCACTTTCACGCCAGTTTGCATCTGGTAATCCTGCTCTGTTTGGTAATATCATGCAAGAGTAGTATGGGTAGGGGGAGGGGAAGTTGTGGAGTGGGATGGGGGGAGGGGTAGGGGAGGGGGGTTTCGTTGTGGTTTGGTCATTATTGTGCAGCTGTATAACTGATGAGTGAATATTGCAATGAAGGCCTCATTATTCCAGCGCTAGAGAATGTGACCTGATCGATACTGGCTGGGGTGTAGTCAGGGTGTAGTAGTTGTAATGCCAAGAATGAAATGTTTTTGTTCTACGGCCGATTAAGAAGAAAATGACAGTCCAATAATTGAACCTGCACTTATACATCCTCATAGAGGCGGACGGAAATTGAGATTTCACCTGCGCTTTATGAACCTGAGCCTTTATGAAAGACCACTTGCATTCACTTCACTCTCAGACTAAGGATCAGTAATTTCCTTTACAAAACTTCAAGCATAAAGAAGACCCAACTTCATAAAGACTTATGTTTGAAGTACAGGGTAGATGAGTTGTTACAGGGGTTGGAAAAAATGTGTGTGTGGGAGGAGAAGGGGTTAGAGAAGTGGGAAGTTTTATATTACTTCTTTTCTCGATGATACTTTGCTGTTTACTTCTTGCAGGGCTTGAGCTACCGTTTCATCAAATTGGTAGCGGAAGTTAAAGTATGCAGCAGAAGGTATGGTGGGACTCTTTTCTAGAGACGCACATGCCATTTTATGCCAAAGTTTGCCAGAACTGATGAAGCTGCAATAAGGAAAGTCTTAATTCGACTACTGTAATAATGAAGCACTCATTGCTTCGATACTCGGGCGTGTAATAGGATCACGGTGCTGCTCGCTTACGTTTACCGAACAAAACACATACAAATACAAGCGAAGTGATGTCTTATGGCAATAATTTAAAAAAAAATTAAACTTAAAAAGTAGTACATGAGTGACGTATTTCATCAGTGTGGCGATACATTTATGTTACGGGGAACTATCGCAAAAAAATTCAACCCACACTGTAGAAATAACAAAAATTCTTTCCTAAAACTTCCAACAGGTCCTGTAGGAGACCATGACACTTTCACCCGACCTTATATTCTGCACATACGTTCAGGATGTACGAGTGCAAATCATGCAATTATATGTCAATATGCATTTAGCAACTTTTAATGAGGTTTTTAATATTGATGCGGGAAATTTCGCATAACGGCTACCAGAATAAATCCAACATGATTTGACTCAAATTAAAGTTGCAAATGTATCATCAGTTTCGACAAGTTGGGATCTAAAAATCAGAAAAAAAAGCCTGATTCCGAAGTTTTTCTCAAAAATGAAAACGGAAACCCCAGAGGGAGAGAGAGGTCAAAGTCCGGAAAAATGACTTCTATAACAGGAGGTTCATCAGGGGAGGGGATAGACAGCGCTGTATAGGGAAATCACGAGTCAAACATACTGTATAACTATGCTATACCAAGAAGAGAAAGGGTCTGCAGGCAGTTGACTCACACATTCTCTTCCTGAAGCGTGGTTTGCCAGACGACTTTCGAATAATGTCTGTTATCTCTTTCCAGCCACTTAGGTAGGAAACGACGGCTTTCCATCCGATTTTTACCTCTTGTTTGGGGGTTACCATTAGGTTCTCAGAATAAAGGATTGCACCACCGGAATGAATAGTTTTATAGATTTTCGAGAAACCAACTTGTAGAACAATACTTGTTCTCCATGTTGGTTTCAGTTAATGTTAGGGGAAGCTTGGTAGGCCTATACTAGGAGTACATTATATGCTACACGCAGCGACGAAAATTTTCGTTTTTCTGATTAGGTTTTCTGGTAATATTTGCTGTGTCAATATTTTCAGTGATAAATTACTATTCCGCAAAAAATGTGATCCTATAAACGGCCTCTCCAGACAGCTGTGGTGCTGCGGTGGCATGTTATTATCACCGCCTCGTTAAGCTACCATTGTCTTTAGGGAGAGTCAAATAGGAAGAATTATTCATGTTTGTGCAATATTGTACAGCAGTAAGCCCGCTCGAGTTGGAGCGACCGGAGCTTAACACAACTTATTTACTTTTTATTTTTATGACATATCTCATATAATTATTTAAATACGATTTAGAGCACTTTGATCTTGAAATAAGTCAAGGAATCGCCCAACATACTCATTTAACCCCGTTTACACGAGGCCGCTGCTAGCAAAACATAATGTAGGCCCGCCAATCAGTTTCTAGATCGTCTCCCCGCAGCGCGATGGACGCGCACGTGGAGAGCCGATATCCGTCCTGATTGGTGGGATCTGCATGTGTTTT
This sequence comes from Catajapyx aquilonaris, assembly GCA_000934665.2. Lineage (NCBI taxonomy): Eukaryota > Metazoa > Arthropoda > Diplura > Dicellurata > Japygidae > Catajapyx > Catajapyx aquilonaris. The sequence goes on from KZ538678.1 coordinate 46,543, forward strand.
GCTAGCTGCGGCCTACGGTAAACGGGTCTTATGAACGAAGGGCCCGTCTAATGTCCTTTAGCGTGCTTCGTGCTTACGTAGCATAAACCTGTATTCAATTGCAAAACTGAGGAATTGATACTTGAAATTGAAGCATGTGTGAATGTGTCAAGTGCGGTCCAGTGAGTATACAATATACCAAAACACAATAGGGATTTCTTTGAGAAGTTGGAGTTAGGTTACAGTACTGTACTACCGGTACTTGACACTTTTCTGCTGCATATGGCATTGACAATATTTTGAAGACTGAACACAAACAAATCGGTGACGCAATCTTTATCCGCCTCTGCAAATAATTATCCGAGATGATTGTTAGACTTCAGTGGCAAATTCATAAGGTGCAGCTAATTTGAATTGCGGAAAGGGGCGCGAATGCGGAAGCGGCCGCGTTGGACAGATCTGGTCCAATATGGACAGGCTCTGAGTTAGCAGTTGTGAGGGCAGTGAAGTTAGGTGGTATATAGGTGAGGTTGGGAAGCTGGCACAGGTTCCTTCATTATGGATTACTCCGGATGGCGACAAGGAGGGAAATGACGACTGTGGGAACGGATTTCTCGCGCTCTCTGCTCTACCCAAATATGGACTCACAAGGGCGGTCACGGCGGTTCCCACCCAATTCACGCAGTACAACAAATTAGGTGCTCTCCACCTGGTGCCTAATTATTCAGACGTCAGTCACAGGTTACAAGCTGTGCAGTCAATTAATAATCTACGCATTGAACAACAACAACAACAACAACAACAACAACAACAACAACAATAATAATAATAATAATAATAATAATAATAATAATAATAATAATAGCAAAAACATTTCCTTCAGCTGCCTCTATTATGCCCGTCTATTACCGTCTATTACCGAGGCTATTGTTTATCAAGCATTTAGTCAATCTTGTTAAAGTTTCATAGAGTGTGTAGTTGTCTTATACTTCGTAACTCAGTAAATTTCAGAACATCAAATAACATCCAGATCATATACCCCGTTCTCTAGATCCGTCTCCTCCGCAACCTCACTCGACAAAAAGCCTGGAGAGCATAATAAGAAATAAGTAATTCCATTGATTCAACTCCACGGTCTCCACCCAACTCCCTTCCTGTTTAGCGCATACGGTTACGGTTATGCCAGTTTAATAAACTATATGTCAGGATTTTGTGTGTGAGGGTGTGCCTGATCAGGTCTTGACTAAGGTCTGGGGACGGAAGTCTGTGGTTTTACTGTAGCTGTGGGGACCAGTTCCAATTGTGGGGACATTTGTCGGTCCCCACAGTCTCACACACGCGAAGTGTATCATTACAGTGGGGACATGTGTAAATTAGTGGGGACATGTCCCCACTATTTTCATTTGTAGGGTTTCACAAAAGTCAATTTTTCTCAGCCTGGGTTACTTAGGGTAGGGTAGGTTAGGTAGGGTAGGTTAGGTTAGGTTAGGTTAGGTTAGGTTAGGTTAGATCAGTTTAGATCAGTTTACACTCGCAGTGAAAAGTGATCAATGTCCGTCCCCACGCCTTAGTCAAGACAAGAGCCATTGGGTGTGTGTCTGTGTTTGTAACTAAGTTATAGGTTTAATTAGAGTTGTACACAAGGTGAGGCAGAACTCCAGGTCAATCTCCCGTCAGGGCTCTCGATGGCCAAACACAAGTACCGTAGATACAAGTATAAAACATAGGGATGAGAAATGTTTAAAACCGTTAACAAATTAGATGGCATTTTGGTTCCCCTTAGGCCACCCACCTTGGACCTTTTTTTGAACGTATGCAGAAATAAAACGCCGAGTATAGATCATGCCAGGGGTTTGGGTCATAGTCGTCTCGCTGTAAACTTGTTTCGGGCCAACCAGTAGGCTACTGTGGTAGGAGATTGACCTGAACTTCTGCATCACCCTGTACAGTGGCACGTATTTGGAATAAGTGATGGTTTGGCGTCACAGTTTTAAAGGTGCATAAAGGATTTGTGGATGGGATGTGGATGGAATCAGGACCTCGTTTGAGTTCCAGCAGTGACCGCAGGCTGGCTTATCCGGCCAAATCGGAACCCTCGTCTCACGCCTTCATTCCATCCCCGCTCTCTTCCCCCCTCCGTCAGCTAAATTCCAGTATCGATCTCGAGGTTTTGGCCTAAACCTGTCAAACGACCTCCAAATAATTTAAATTTGTGGTAGGGAAGGCTCTACATCTAAAACGCTATTTTCTACCTACCCCCGCCTCCCCACCCCGTCCGGAGGATAAACAACCCTGGGGTGCATTGCGTTAATGGTAGAAAATGACAAGCACTAAATATATTTATGCCAAATTAAACCTAGTATCGTAGGGTTATAATTGGTAAAGGTGTAGTTCAGTATGAGGATATTCAGATGAGTCCGTTTTCATATGTGATCTTTATATTTCACAATACATAATTATATTGCCCATCAATATTGGGTATATTGCATGTCTTGCAAAATACTGCTTAGTGTGAATAGGCTAAATAATGCATTCTTGCAGCATAATTATGGCCTTTGTGAGTGCGAGTATGTGTGGAGAGGGAATACAAATTCTGTGAAGCAGTTTTTTTATTGTTTGGCACGGGTAGGATTATTCCGATTCCTAATGATAAGTTATCTCTTTTTCCGCGAATGTAAAATTTGCAACAAGTTCTCACATGGTGGGTCACAGGTTAGGTTAAGGTGGTTGGGTAGTTATGGCCCCATCCTAAGAAGTTCATGGAAATTGCCCGATTTACAGAAAAAAGTGTGCTCTTTAAAATAAACCCATTAAAAGGGGTACTTACCGGTCAATTTATTGAACCACCGACACCTAAACATAGCTAATTTTATCATTGGCCTTATGGAAAAACGGCCAGAAACAGCAAAAAAGGCAAAAAACTTACTTTAAAATCCTAACATATTTACATAAAACTATTCTCTTGAAAGCTTGAACTGCGTAGAGTTATTAGCCGCATAAAATCGCAATGTTACCGGCACCGTTCAGCAGTAATTATCAATTAACTGGACGTAGTGCACTAGCGGGATGTACGAAGCGGCAACGGCGCGCCTGCCGTATCGATACGCAGATTATCGATATGCGTTAATAATATTCAGCGATTCTGGGGAGACGGAGTGGCGCCGCGGTAACGCGCGCGCCCACGGAAGTTAAGGTCCCGGGTTCAATCCACACCCGGGGTTCCCACCTTCTTTCGTGCAGAGTTGGGCCATCTCTGGCTTCGTTTCGGGTGGCAATTTCCGGCAGACTAAGCCACCCGGGGGAGTTCACAAAATGACGATTAGAGACATTGCACTTGCACTTTGCACATCCCCTCCCTCCCACCCTTGGAGCATACTAATTAAGATTCTTCTTAAACTCGCTCCAAAAACAATTCCAAAGGTGGCAACCCACCCCCCCTAAGGAGTAGTATAACTCCCCCCGTGGGGTAATGAAAAAAAAAATAATCAGCGATTCTAATAGCGCACATTAACATTATTTGAGAATAATTTATAAAATTACATGTGTTTTTGGTACTAAATGTCATTATTACTACATGTAAATTCATAGCCAATCCTAATTATAAGATTTTAATTAGCCCGCTGCCGAAAATGGTTGGTTGGCAGCGCCACCACATACTCTAGCGAGTGTTTTGTCAATTAGAATCCCGTTATTATTATTATTATTATTATTATTATTAGTACAATATATTATTATTATTATTAGTACAATATATTATTATTATTATTATTAGTACAATATATTATTATTATTATTATTATTAGTACAATATATTATTATTATTATTATTATTAGTACAATATATTATTATAATAATAATTAGTACAATATATAATAATAAAAATAATTATTACAATGATATATTATTTTTATTGTTATTACAATTATATATTATTACTCGCTTTGGGAGGCGCACCTGGGCGCCTTATTTATTTGATATCTTGGAGCCTAATATGAATACAACAATGAAACTTACATAACTGAAAGGTGGCGGAGTGGTTAGTGCTGCAGCCTTCTACCTCTAAGGTCCCGAGTTCGATGCCCGGGTCGGACGGAGGATACTAATGTGGATAGAGTTTCGATGGGTACTCTCCGTGTTCGCGTGGGTTTTCACGGGGTTCTCTCGTTTCCTCCCGCAATCAAAATCCATCACAGAACAGGCAATGATTAAAGACGGTTATTCAAAAGATGATCCCCTAAGAGGCCCAAGGAGGCCTCATCACGGGGTATCCATTATTTATCATTTATTATTATTATTATTATTATTATTATTATTATTACATAACTGAATGGTTATGAATAGGGGATTACTGCAAAAATGTCAAGGGTCACGAACTTTGACCTACCAACATGACACGTAAATTTTAATCGAATATTTTTTTGGATGCTATTACCGGATTGTGCGTACCGTTTAGAATTGAAAGCCACCTTCTTCATGAATGTGGGATGCACATTTACTGAAATAATCGGGTTATTGTACGCCACCGCGGTGGCGCCACCTACCTACTATGCCCAGATACAGGTGCAAGGCTTGTGTCATTAGCCTTTTTACCACGTAAAGGCGCCACGTAGGCCTGAGAGATCTTGGTAGTAGGTAGTTAAGAATATTTTCCAGCGTTTTAAAGCGAAAAGCCTATAAAGCAGGTAAGTCCACTTACCATCTTATTTCAGAGAACCCTTCAATTGTATCTGTCCTTATACAAAATCGTCTCCTTTTTCCTTCCAATAATAATGTAATAAACAATGGGTGGAATTTTCGTCGCACTGCTAGTTATTACTGCTAAGTGCTAAATTAGGAGTGTCATGGCCAACACTGGCATTGCTCAGTTAGCAGTAACTATAGCAGTGGAACAAAAATTCGACCCAACCTTTACAAGTGTTTACGAAGTGGTTCAACAATAAGATGAGGTCCGAGAAATATGTATGTGAATATTATATGTCATGGAATGGGAATGGTCATGTTTCACTAGCTCTTCAGCATGATAGTGATTCCAGCAGACTATACGTATGTGTACACCCGACGATGATGTGATTTAGTACGTGAATAATTATCAGTATGGATAATTATCTCTTTAACAAGATTTACATGCAGAAAAAGTACGGTACTAGCAAGAGCTCTTGGTACCAGAAAAGGATGGCATTTTACCTGTATACTTGGCAACGCCACGGAAGGTAACTCCATCTAGGAGGACGGGTTCGGAACGCCCTTTGGCATTGGCAGCGTAGAGTACCAGCTGAAATGTTGCACCCGGCTCTAATCCGTGGACTGCAAAAGCTGGAACCTAGAACAAATGAAAAAGAAATGTTTATTTTACAATACTGAAGTCAATACAGGAATAAGTCGATCAACTGAGGTTTGTGTTTCTGCGCCCTCCACTATCTTTATATGCAGCGGACACTCAAACGTAGGCTAAGTTATTTCAGGCCCTTCTTCTATTTTAATCATGTTGCTGACGTAGGGACATAATTATGTTTGAAGTCGAAATTTATTTATTTATTTCTCCGCGGGGAGGACTGCCTTGGGTAGAGGGCAGGGCGAAAGTTCGACCCTCTTAATTTGCACGCTTCGGGCTTAGCAGAGGTCGCAAGTGGACCTTATAAAATAATCCGGCAACTTTTTAAGGACGTCACTTTCTGAATTTTTGACCGAAAATCTGAATTCCAAAGGTCTCAAACCAGTATTTGCATACGAGATTCGTGCCAGACAGGTTTCAAATATCTCCAGCATGATAACTTCAACATGATAAACTAAATGCATGCACCGAAGCAGTAGTGGTGGAGTGGATAGGGTGTCCGACTGCAAATCGGGAGGTCCTGGGTTCGAATCCCGGAGGCCAGCGACCCTGACCATGGTTTTCTGTGGTTTTACATGGCCCTTGCAGGATAATTCCGGGGTCGTTACCGTAATCATAGGCCACAGCCGCTTCCCTCCTTCCCTATCCCTGCTTCATTCCGATGAGAAAAAGTAGTAAAAATGGAAGAGTTCCAGACAAAAAATTGGGAGAAATTCCCCCCTAGAAAAGCCCGGTAGGCTGATAATGGGGTATCAAATTATTATTATTATTATTATTATTAACTAAATGCATGCTTTTCGTAGTTATTTTGTTAATAGAGTATTACTGGACCACCTCGGAACTGGTCATGAACTTATTGGCAGAGCGTGGGAGAATGGCCAAAGCTGAACAGCAGCAAAATTTGCTTTCCCACATTGAAGGCACAGAAGAAGAGCAGGCCTACTTGAATAATTACAATCCCGATGGCGAATCTTTTCGCCAATGATAACTCCGGTTCGTCCCCAACAGCATGTCATACCCAATGTAAATAAGTATGTGAGAATAAATTGCCATAAATTATATATTGATATTAAAAATAACTTATACTCTATAGTGGTGTTCCACCCCCTAAAAGGGAAAGTTCCCTCTAATGGGGTATATACAGTATATAAAAAAATAATTTTACTGTATATGCCCTTGTAAGGGTACACACGAGCATAATACATACAGTATACTGTATACATGCGTGTTCAAAGGTATACACGCTTGTCCTTGTGGGCTTTTGTATTATACTGTAGCGATGAGCACATGACATATATTTGTATTTATTTTATTTATTTCATTTACCCCATTATCTGGCCAATTGGCCATTTTTAGGGGGACACAACCACCAAGCATTACATTAACCACAAAGCTGAATATGTTTTGCAACATTTGAAAAGAAAGAAACAAGGGCATAAATCTGATCCTTGGACAAATCTGCAAACGCAAACAGTAACAATTCCGAAGATACAACAGAAAGGTCGCTCAAGTAGCTCTTTCGTGGGGTTTCGAATATTGGGCACTCGAATAATACATGGAGGGTCGTTAATTGAGTTTGACAGTGACACCAACTACAGTATGTTATCGTCACTTTCGATTTGTATGGGTACCTCATGATTGATTGGGATATATGGGGATTTGTTCCTCAGATTAACCAACATTCTTTGCGTATAAAGCGGCATACCGTATAATAAATGTGGTTCAATTTCGTGTGAGTGCTTAATCAACCATGATGGTATCTGTGCGTATCCTGGAGGCTGGTATTAAAGGAGCTGCTGACTCAAAAGGTGTTTGGACTTAAACAGCAACGCAGTGAGATCTGTCTGCAGGTCTTGCCAGGTTAGCCCAGTTGTGCCCAAAAAAAACTGAATACGAATTGCGCCAATTAGGTTTATTTGGGGTTGTGGAATATTCAAACGCATTATGCAATATAGTGTCCTGCTTTGCTTGACTAAACTTACTGATTAACTTCGAGGTTTGTTTTATTAATGTAAAAGAAATAGGAGTCTGTCCAGTTTCAAGGTAAACAAAGTATGAAGCAGTATTCTTGGGCAATCTTAAAAGCTTCGAAGGCCAGCTGGACCTGGTTCATCCGGAGCGGGTCATTTCACCGACACCCACCTGGCCGACAGGCCATTTCACCGACAGACATTTCACCGACAGACATTTCACCGACATACCCATTCCACAGACAGGCCATTTCACCGACAAGCCATTTCACCGACATACTCATTCCACCGACAAGCCATTTCA
>JYFJ02002587.1:0-54408 GCA_000934665.2 Catajapyx aquilonaris
AGACTCTATCTCACCGGACGGTGTTGTTGACAGCAGTCTCCCAGGCGACGGTGTATTGGCCATGATGGAGCAGGAACACCCAGAACTTGCGACTGTTAGCGCTCCGCAAAAACTAAAAATATCATGCACAGGCGACGTACCGTGCCCGGCAGGGCCACAACAATGTACAGTACTGTTGCGGTTACAAAAAGCCATACAGCATCACCCAGACAAAGGGCTATTCCATGCTATAATCACCTCAAAATCTGTACCGATCTGTATTAATTTAGAAGAGGCTATTCGTAACCTAGCAACTTACGATTCGAACTGAGACATAACAATTAGGATGACAATGACACCATCTGTATTCTGGTCCAACTTGAGGAATTAATTGCGGGGTCCCTGGTCACTTCCCGGACTTCAACCCCAGAAGCAAAACAACGATTCAAAGGGTCAGCAAGCCGCAGGTACTGTTTCCAAATTGATTCGGGGAATGTACCGTATACTTGACTTCAGCCCCAAAGGACCCTCCACGGCTCTCGAGTTCACGGGGAGAAGAACAAGCTTGTCCCCCCACGACAAGATGGGTAGCAGCGGAGGGTATATCTTCCTGTCATGTTCAGCATCATTATCAGTGCGTACTGTGGTGTGTATTGTATAGAGCAGAGTGTAAGCTTGTAGTGGCAATAAATTTCTGGCAAATAATTTGCTTTTCGTCGTTGTTTTTTATTCACAGGTCTTCTACGTGTTTTGTCATCAATTTTTAAACCAACGAGAGTATACAGGGTGGGCGAAAAGTCCCAGGACACCTGGCTTTTTTTGCCTGCAAAACAAATCTGTGCATGGAAAATGTGTCGGGGATGCTGGTGTGACATCATCTGGACACTGACGGAACTGTTCGATGAGGGGAGACATCTGAGGACCCCCAACAACACCCACAGTAAGTTAACCCTGATAACAGTGCAAGATGGCGGATACGAGAGGGTTCACTGTGGAGGAGAGACTTGTGGCTACTGTGTGGGTCCACGAGAGGCCTCATACGGGAAAGAACATAACGCACACCATGCAGGATTATCAGGGCTCGTTTTGGTAAGGCTCCACCGAGAAGAAGTAACTTGTTCCAGTGGGAGAAAAAAGCATTCAGCATGGGAAATGTGAAAGACGGGAAGTGTGAAAGACACTTCCCTTGCTAAATGCTTTTTTTCTCCCACTTGAACAAGTTATTACTTCTCGGTGGTGCCTTACCAAAACGAGCCCTGACATCCTGCATGGTGTGCGTTATGTTATTTCCCGTATGAGGCCTCTCGTGGACCCACACAGTAGCCACAAGTCTCTCCTCCACAGTGAACCCTCTCGTATCCGCCATCTTGCACTGTTATCAGGGTTAACTTACTGTGGGTGTTGTTGGGGGTCCTCAGATGTCTCCCCTCATCGAACAGTTCCGTCAGTGTCCAGATGATGTCACACCAGCATCCCCGACACATTTTCCATGCACAGATTTGTTTTGCAGGCAAAAAAAGCCAGGTGTCCTGGGACTTTTCGCCCACCCTGTACTAGTACTTATGACTTATTTCCAACCACTGGGGCTTTTTATTGCCATATTTCCGGCACTGCTTCAGTGACCTACCGTATTGTACGATACAGAATTGAGTTTGGCTGTCGACTCCGCCAGATGGCAGGTCAGTCAATTGGAGACATGGTGCTATGATACCAGCTATTTTTTCCACTCTTTCTAGTAACATTCGTATAATTCGTTCTAGTAACTACATTTTCAACTTGTTTTGTGTCAACGAGTATGCTGACTGCTGGCTGATCTAGTTAAAATACACCCTGTAAAGAGGATGCTAGGCTTACCTGGGTAAACACAATGCAGCCTTCCTCCCACTATACAGGGTGTTTCTTACTAGTATGGCCAACAACCATCAGCGTATTCCTTGGGCCAAAGCAAGTCGAAAATGTAGGGGGGAGAAATGTCAAGGGACCAACTGTTAATGAGACAGACGACCAGAAACATTGGCCGGTGATAATCACTTATGTGAAAGAGGCGATCTGACAAATCCCAACAGTCACGATTTTCATGCTGCTATCCTGCTCCTTAGGCAACCCAAGCCAATGTTTCTGATCGTCTTAATGGTTGGTCCCTCATCATTTCTTCCCTCTACATTTTCGACTTGTTTTGGCCCAAGGAATATGTTGATGGGCGTTAGCCATACTACTGTAATTAGGAACACCCTGCATGATAAAGTCTTAATTACTGTAGTATCAATAAATATTAGTTCTTATTAATACTAGGCTTCTAACTTGTGCCTAGTTTTGGCCCTTCACACATGGCATTATTGTAGGCACTTAAAGAGCGTTAAAATCAAAATTATGTGAGGGAGAAGCAAAAAGTAATTCACAACTTTTTTAATTACGTAGTTTCACTACAGAAACTGAAACTGGCTTACAATGTGACAGGGCAAGTTTTTCTCTAATTTTAGACAGTCACCACACATTTTGGTGCACTTGTCCCAGAGGGACACTAGTTTTCCATGGCACTGCAGAAAAAAGTGTCTGGCTGGCAGGGAAGCCAGTGGAGGACATCCTCTTTCTCTTCCTCAATGTCGCTGAGATCTTGCAAAGCCAATGCTTCTTTTTTTTTATCGGAAGAGATGGCAGACCATAGTTAAGACCACCATTTCCTACCAATGAAGAAGCACCTGGCAGGTCAGCACTTTCAGCAACAACGAGGAAGTGAGAGGCCATTCGCCACTGGCTTCCCAGCCAACCTGATGCTTTATTCTGCAGTGGCATGGTAAAGCTAGCAACCTGGTGGGACAAGTGCACCAAAATGTATGGTGAGTTGGTGACTATGTCTAAATTTAGAGAAAGACTTGCCCTGTCATATGTACATGTCAGTTTCTGTTTCTGTAATGAAGCTTTCCATCTTTTAAGGGCTGGTTGCATATTAGAGCCCGGGCTTCAACTCCTGGTTGTAGCCACCAGCCAGTGCCGGCCTGTAGCGGGGTCAGGGGCGAAAGTTAGACGCGGGGCCCTCCCAAAACTGGGTGGGATTCAGGTGTCCCACCGAGATCCTATATATTATTAGCTCGAGCCTCTCCTGTGTGGACCATATATGATGTGGTCCACACACACACAAAATGCTTCCATTCCTTCTCCCAAGAAAGTCTTTTTCCTGTTTCAGTGCCATCAAGAATGGTTTCTTCCTGGCTATTGTCAAGAGGCAGGTCCTGATTTCATGAATTTTCTGTTAGGCTTTGAGAAGTTACACATAATGTCATCTTCATGTCATGGATGCAGTCGACAGGTTGTTGTAGGGACCACCTTTTGGGTCAGCTCTGACCATTTTTAAATTGATGGTCGCTGGTCCTTTCCTTGATTTTGCAACACATTTTTCTCAGCTCTCGGTTTTTCCTTGCTGCCATTGCCTAGTGACGTCCATAATAAGGTTTTTCTGGATGGCTCTTGTAGTTTTGATACCTCATGTGATTCCCCCTTACCATGGAGCATGGCACATGCCCTTCTTGTCCAACCACATACGCAGACTTTCCTTCTTCCTAGCTCTTCCATATCACCTTGCATACCTCTGGAGGAATGGGCTTACCACCTCCTATGATTGTTATTTTCAGACACAGAGTGCAATGAGTCATGACATTATGGCGGAGGCCTAGAGACATGCACTTTTTTTTCATCTGACACAACCACATCAGTCTGTATTTTAACAGTGAGCGATCTGTGTGGTGCGTTTAGCGCTCTGGGCGAACTCTATTGCCCACGCTGCGCTAAATACTGTCCTATTCTTCTTGTTCCACTGATAAATGCATTGATATCTCGCCCCAACCTTCCTCTTTCATGTGGCTCATTAGCATAAAAGTTGTGTGATTAAAACATGATTTTACTCAAATAATTCGTATTTGTAACATCGACATGCAGATGATTTTTGAGCTGGGCAAACTTCATTGGTGTTGGGCAAGTACAATACAAATATCCATGAAGTCCTTTATATCCAGAGTCGACTGTACAGTAGTGGAAATTATTGACCATATCCACAAGTATAGCCGCCTGGCGGAGAATTTCCTTTGCTTCATGTAGAGTAAAAACTCCGCCAGGTGGCAATACTTGTGGATACCCATTAATTTCCACCACTGTACACTTTAAATCGTAGAGCACTAAAAGATCATCACTACTGAGTCTCCCATGGAGCAACACATGATTTTTAATGCTCTTGTAATGCCTTTGTTGTTGCCACAAAGCATTAGAAGAGCGTTAAAAATGTGATGCTCCATGTAAGACTTAGTACCATGGTGTAAATCTATATAAATAAAGCCGTTTGCGGTCTGTCTGTCTGCCTGTAACGCCAAACGTCATTTGCCTGCCATCTGTGGTCTGATTCCTACCCCTCCAACCTCTCCCGTCCTTCCAACCCGGCCTTCTTAAAAGTGTCATGGCTGCTCTCTGTGCTTGAAATTTTTGAGGGGGTACAGGTAGGTGTTTTCCCTTCATTCATTTCTTCCCAGGCAATGCCGGGTGCCGCAGCTAGTTAATGGATAAGCACAAGTATCGCGACCTGGCAGTGCTTTTCCTTTGCTTCATATAAAGAAAAAGCTCCACCAGGCGGCGATACTTGTGGATATCCATTAATTTCCCCCACTTTGTAAACTGCAAAGCATTAAAAAAGCATCACTACTTCATCTCCCATGGAGCATCGCATGAGGACAGTATGGAACATTATAAACTGTCAACAAGGAGCATTAAGTGAGGTCGTTTTAAATGCTCCATGTTGACAGCAGTTTATGATATTCCATAAGGTCCTCATGCAATACTCCATGGGAGACGAAGTAGTGATGCTTTTTTAATGCTTTGCGGTTTACAAAGTGGTGGAAATTAATGGATATCCACAAGTATTGCCGCCTTACCAAAGCAGGCTGGTGTAGTGGATAAGGAGCCAGACTGGTAAATCGGGTGGTCCTGGGTTCGAATCCCAGGGCCGGCAACCCTGACCATGGTGTTCTGTGGTTTTCCATGGTCCCCCCCAGGACAATTCCGGGGTAGTTTCCGTAAAAATAGGCCACAGCCGCTTCCTTCCTTCCCTATCCCTGGTCCCATCCAATGGTGGTAATCCACCCCCCTAAGGGAGCCAAAGGCTCTAGCACAGGGTATAATAAAGAAATAAGTATCGCCGTCTGGAGCATTTCCTTTATATGAAGCAAAAGAAAAAGCTCTGCCAGGCGGCGATACTTGTGCTTATCCATTCTCTTGCATTTCTCTTGCATTTCAGTGTACTTATTATGCTTACTGCTCAACCTTATTGATTCCAATATTCCACATCATAATATATTTGTGCTGTTCCACATCGTCACCTCCCGCAACTTTCGCCCCCATAAATCTATTCGTATAATGGTCGAACGTCACGTTCCAGTGTCCATAGTGAAAATCGGCTCATGTCTTTGTGTCGCCCCCCCCCCCCCCCCCCCCCCCCCCCCCACNTCCCCGGACTATACAGCCAGACAGGTAGGGGGGTGTGCGAGGATGTCCTTACCCGGTCTGGCCGATGCCGTACTGAAGCCCCGTCTGGTGCCCCGTGGCCTGGAAGCCAAGCAGATGAACTCCCGATGGCTGTGATAATAATAATCAGACCCGCAGTGTGGGCGGTGTGGTTGCCGAACGCCACAGGAACTAAAGAGTTACCAAGCCGGCGCCATGTTGGAAACCTTCCGATCCTGCTCTGCACACGATGCGGTAAATTCCCCCTTCGCCAGGCTCCCAACTTAAAGTCAAGTCAACGGGTTTAAACATTGCACATTATTATTTAAAAGGATAGCCGCGAGGAGCTGTGGTAAACTGAGCGGCCACTTGGGGATGGCTTGAATGAGTTGTCTTTGAATTTCAGTGGCGGGAAGACGGATTTTTGTGAAAATCACACTGTGCGATGCTCCTAATTTATTACCAAGCAGTGGCGTGGCCAGGGTATATAAACGCACCTGTAGCGGCACTGCAGGAATGGCTGGGGCATCAGTATTCAACAATGTCGGGGGAGGGGGGGGGGGCGCCATTGAAAATTAATCAAGGTAAAAGGGCTTACCAAGCATGGATTTGGTCAGTTCAAAAACAAAATATTACCGCCACCTCAGTAAAATAAAGAGCACAGCATATTTGTACCAATAAAACATTATGTTCCATTTTAATAGCATGCAAACTGTTACCAGCTACCCCAATAAAGCTTACTTGTGAGAAGGAAGCAAATGTGCAAACAAACAGCATTGGGCATTCCTACCATGTATGGCACGACCTATAGTTAAAGTGCCAACATACGTAGTAGGTGTGATGCGTCCGATGTTAACGTTTCTGCCACTTTGAATGGGAATAGTGCACCGAGTGATTGCAGATATGAGGTGAGGTAATTAGTAAAAAAGGAAGTGCTCCATTATAGCATATAGCTTCACATAGTTGTGGTTATCTATAATTATAAATATACCAGTAATAATAATAATAATAATAATAATAATAATAATAATAATAATAATTATTATTATTATTATTAATGGCCTTGAACCGAAGCAGCAGTAGGTGAGGGGATATGGTATCCGGCTACGAATCGGGAGGTCCAGGGATCAAATCCCCGGGCCGGCAACTCTGACCGTGGTATTCTGTGGTTTTCCACGGTCCCTCCAGGTGAATACCAGAGTTGTTTCTGTAATTAATAGGCCACAGCCGTTTCCTTCCTTCCCTGTCGTTGTCCTGTCCTTGAGGAGGTGCGGTGTCGGTGGGGGTTTCTGACCCGCACCTAGGGGAGGGTCTTTCAGCTTGGGCCCCTGGGGGACTGCACAGAGCCCTGAAGTTGAGACAATGCACTTGCACCCAGCATCCCCCCCTCATTATCCTTATCCTGTCCCTGCACCGGTGAGAAAAAAGTGAAGAAAAAGATGAGTCGTCGTCGTCCCCCCTCCTGAACAATAAGTTTGTAGGGGGGTGGTTGAAGAGGGGGGGGGGGGGNTGATCCCATTAAGGGGTGGCCAGCGATGACCAGATACATGCAACTGGTCATCTCATTCGACTGATACAAGGAATACAACAACAACAACAACTTAATAATAATAATAATAATAATAATAATAATAATAATAATAATAATAATAATAATAATAATTTGATACCCCATTATCAGCCTACGGGCTTTCCTAGGGGGGGATTTCGCCCAATTTTTTGTCTGGAACTCTTCCAATTTTTACTATTTTTCTCATCACCGGAATGAAGCAGGGAAAGGGAAGGAAGGAGGCGGCTGTGGCCTATATTACGGTAACGACCCCGGAATTATCCTGCAAGGACCATGGGAAACCACAGAAAACCATGGTCAGGGTCGCCGGCCTCCGGGATTCGAACCCAGGACCTCCCGATTAGCAGTCGGACACCATACCACTACACCACTACTGCTTCGGTAATAATAATAATAATAATAATAATAATAATAATAATAATAATAATAATAATGTGGTTATTTCTTATAATCTAAGATGAAATGAGAATAATGTGTCTAATACTTCCCCCCTTTGCAAATACCTGCTCAGTGCTGCAGGGGTTCCATTAGATAAGGTGATCATATGGGATGAGAGAGAATGCAACAAGCAATTCTTGCAGTTCTTCAATATCGCTGGCAAACCCTTTCATTATGGACAATGTGCGATGCAAGTTATATTAATGAACTTAATGAATTATGATAATAATGCTAGTAAATGTAGATTTTATTTCAAAACTGGATACTACATTCTTTCACTCAACAACAGGTACAAATCAGGTACCTATCTTAATTATTGTACCACCCTGGCATTCTCAGTGCTGCATAGAATGTAATGACATAATATGAATAACTGGATTATTTATCCTGGAGTAACACTTCCGTATATTGACAAGATACGAACTCATGACTACAGATGACAGTCTCAATCCTGTAGCACACAATGGCTGTACAGTATGATAGTTTGTAATAATAATTATAAACTTGATAATATAAATTGGCACAATCCCTACTGAAAAATCGTCGTTAGTCTGACAAAAGGACAAATTTGACATTTGTACTAAAATCAGATTATGTCCTCTTCCAGCACCATCAAGTGTTGCGTAACATTATGGCAAAACGGCAAACACGTGGGACAAGTGGTGTCAGAGTTATAACGAAAAATCAAAAGGCCATCCTACGTTTTTGTCTCGTGGTTTGCAGGTTTCTTTTGGCTCTCCTGTAAAATTAGGAAAAGGTTGAATTTGTCCTTTTGTCAGATTAACAACAAAATCTTTGCAAAAAGTATAACGTGGAGCGTTTGCATTGCCTTCGTCAATGTAAGGATGAATGGAGCATGGACAAACATCATGGATACCACGTAGAAATTTAAATGACACGAAAGGAACTAATGTGCAGCAGCTGTGAAGGAAAATATCAAGACATTATCATTTAGCACTAGTTCCGTACCTCAAGTATTTTTTGATAATAACGCACTACTACAGCTGCTTCATGTTTAATGACACATCTCATATCCAAGGTGTATCTTACTACAAGATCAACCAGCAGGCAGTGTATTCCTTGGCCCAAACCACTTCTAAAATTTAGAGGGGAGAGAAATCAATGGACCAACCTGTTACGAGGTGGACGACCACATACATTGCCTACCCCAAGACACATGCGGCAACACAAACCACATCTCTTTGTAGGGAGATCCCTGTCAGGTGGACCCGCCCACCTTACAGTGGTTGCTTAGGGAGCAGGATGTGAGCATTATAATCATGGCTGCGAAAGAGGGGATCTCTCAAAATCCGAAAAATAATGATTACCATGCTCATATCCTGCTCCCTGAGCAACCACTGTAAGGTGGCCCGGTTAATCTGTTAATCGAAATGCCCTTCCTTGGAAACGCTGGTGTCCTGTTAAGCCACCTATACCCTGCCGCTACCCATTTCCATTTGTGAAACAGCTTTACAGTACCTGCAGGTTCTCTAAACTATAGGGACATGAAGAACCTTATCAGAAAACACCCCAGTAATGGTGACATATCCTTAATCAATCTTCGCAATTTTAGTCTTGGTCCCATACAGCTTCAAGATCCCAAATGAACCTTTCTTTCTGAATTAAAGCATAGAACCAGAAACCTCGTAATGTTACTCAAGGTGAAAGAGCTAACAAAGTGTTGCATTATGGAGCAGAATTAACACTTAAAGGATGAGCATTACATGTGCTAATATGAGGGCCCTATGAAAAACATTTAAAATTCACAGAAGATAGACACGTTCTTAAGCTATTTCTGAACGTAGTCACCTTCCCTACTGAGGCACTTGTCATAACGTGGCATCATCTTTTGTGTGCCTAATGCGATCAATGCCCCTGCCAATGAGGTTTGCTCTGTAATTAGATTTCTCCAAGCTGAAGGACACAACACAGCCAAAATTCACAGAGATTGCGTAATGTGTATGAAGAAAAGTGTACAAGTGACAGTGCTGTGCTGAAATGGTGTTGGAATTTTCAACGACAAATTGATGTTCATGACGAGGAAAGACAGGGGAAAACATCTATGGTGACTGACGATGTTGTTGAACAAGTAGAAAAAGTGGTCTGATAGTACTGCTGGTTTACAATTTTTGACATGTCTGCTGATCCTCCCCAAATATTTTTGTCAGCTCTTTATGACACTGTGACAAGAAAACTGGGCTGTCACAAGTTTTGTGCACAGTGGATTCAACAACACAGACCTGTGAAAGTGTGTGATAAGGCGGCCTAGTACCCGCAGGGGGCAACCTTCTATGGGGAAGGCATGCAAAACCTGGTGCCATATTATGACATGTGACCCAATTGGGAAGGTGATGATGTGAAGAAGTAGCATACAACTTTGTCTAACTTTTGTCATTATGATTTTTTTTCCATCACTTTTATTTTCCTTTCACAGCTCATGGGAACTAATAAAAAAAAGCCCTTGTATACCAGCAAAAAAAAAAAATACATGTACTGGTACAGGAAGTCCCCGGTCTAAGGTCTGAGAACATCTAAGGCAGATTTGTATGCAACTCGGATCCCTGAAGATGAGCAGCACCTACGTGGGGCATTCATGAAGTTCTTACCTTTGGGTTGGAGAGAAAGGGTTCAAACTGCACACATGTATTAATCCTTCTCTACACATGAACCCTGCAGAGCCACACATTAATTCTTACCAGCAATGCATGACCTGTAGGTCACCATTATTGTATCAGTTGGGGGAGGTGGAGCAATGCTGCCGTAACGTATGCGCCCACGGATGTAAGGGTCCCAAGCTCAATCCCAAGCCTGGGCATTCCCCCCCTTCATCTCGTGCAGAATTGGGTCGTCTCTGGCTTCGTTTCGGGTGGGATTCCTTGAGACTAACCACCCAGGGGAGTTCACAAAATGTACTGTTACAGACATTGCACTTGCACTCTGCACATCCCCTCCCAGTCACTCTGCCCTTGGACCAGGGCATTTCGTAAAAAGGTTCCGAAAGTACAGATTGTACACAATGGTTAATAATGGTCTGTGCGATATACCCCTACAGGGGTGAAAGTACTACCTGGATAATTATTATTATTTAATTACTACTACTATTGCTACTACTAGTACACTGTACTCCCAATATTATCCCGTGCGGATTATCCATGCATCACCAAAAATTTAATTTAAAATTAAAGTCCGGAAAAATGTGTCGAATTTTCATTCCATTGCTCGATACTGCTAACTTAGCAGTACCAGGGCCAAAAGTGGTACTGTTAAGTTATCAGGAACTAGCGTGGGATGAAAATTCCATCCACTGTCAATATGTCTCATCAACGAAGAAATATAACGTTTTTCTAGGAGACAAAGTCAAATTCTATGGTAAGTTTTATTACTTTGATTCAACCAAGCAGCATAGTATCTATACAGCATTACATTTAAAACCTGTGAATAGCTCATTTTTTTACGATGCCTAGGACCATTTCCCGATTTTCCAGCAACACCTGTGCAGTCATTAGCACAGATATTCGGGAGTAGAGTGTATTATTGTTGTATAAGTTGACACTTGTGCTAGAAAAAAGTTTTCAACCTCTGTCGTCTGTGGTGGTGGGAGCTTGTGTTATTCCCATGACCCCGAAGAGCTATGCCGACTGTTGCTTCATCTACTGGCAGAGTCTCCCAAGCCGGACAGGTCTTTGCAGCCATGGGAAAAACACAAGCCCCCACCAGCACAGACAACAGAGGTTGACAACACTTTTCAAGCACAGAGTCTCAACTTCTACAATGATGGTGTCCTACAAGTCATGCATCACTGGTAAAAATGTGTGGCTGTGCTGGGTTTATATGTAGAGAAGGACTAAAGGTGCATTCACATATCAGCGACTGCGACTTCGTGCCCGAGCGACATCGCGGCCATGGTGTCGCCCAGCTGCTGGAGGCCCGGTAGCAGAGCTCTTTGGGGCACTACATTGTGACAGCATCCACTGGACGGGAACTCCGTCGCTAGGGGAAACGGCGTCGTGGATCAACGGGGCACAGAATCGGTCGCTGGGCACGGAATCGCAGATATGTGAATGCACCTTAATACATGTGTGCAATTTCAATTGTTTTTCTCTTTTACTTCAACCCAAAGGTATGAACTTTACGAATGCCCCTTGTACATGGTAATAATAGCTGCTAGTGTAAAGATGCTGTACCAACGAACCATCTACACCATGCATGTGTGTTTACATGCATGTAAGAAAGTAGTCGCCAAATTATTAACTTTTAATATTTTAAACTATTAACTGCTTGAGAGAGTGAGCATCTTTGTGAGAAATTAATATTGCATGTGCTCTTCAAGGTCGTTTGTTTGGAATGCATTAGCAGATGCTGGTGAAATGGCTTCATGTACTATATCGCTCAAAAAGATAGAGACGATTGGCATTTGATTCAAGTGCAAGTTGCACTTGAGTCAAATGCAAAATCGTCTCTATCTTTTTGGGCGATATAGTACTTGAATGCCTTCCCACAGTATTCATGTTGCACTTGGTGGTGGTCAACATATACAGATGGAGAGCCTTGGAAAACTGTAAGTATGGGTCACCATAAGTCAGGTTGTTCATAAACTGGGAACTTCCTGCATACAGGGTGTTCCAAGTTCGTGGGCCGTTTTACTTATCACTAATATTGCCTGAAGTGGTTATTTTTGTGTAGCTTGTTATGCCCCGACCCAGTTGCCCCATTACTCTCAGGTGGTCAAATATAGCAGTAGCTATAGAATAGAGAGCACCGGGATTGGGGCTCATCAAGCTACACAAAAATAACAACTTCGGGCGATATTAGTGTTTAAAAAAAAAAAAAAAAAACCACCCACAAACGTGGAAGATTCTGTACACAAAATGTGGTGTACCAACACACAAAGTAATATGGTTTCTGTCTTACCTTGTCAGTTACCTTCATGAGGTAAAATCGTAATTTTGCAAGTGCAAAAATCACAATCAAAAATCAGTCCAACCATGAGCATTTTTTGCATTGTGCACTTTAAAAAAAATCCCTCCAAAAAACTACTGATAACCTCTTCCAGTGCTTTTGGAAACTTGCTCAAAACTGTGCAGCAGCCCTTGAAAACCACTTTTACAATGACACTCTTTTACAAAATCAGCTTCAATCACGTATCGCGAAACGAAAACAAACACTTTTTGACGGAAACTTGCCATTTCATCAAATATCTTGGCACAAAATGAATGAAACCATATTCACACCATCAAGTTGAAAAGTACTGCTTAAACGCCAAAATAACTCTCAGAATCTAAACAATATATTACAATGAGCGCAAGTCCAATGTACCCAACACTTGGCTCCATGGCCTTGACAAATTAACTTTCAATTTTATTCATGGTTATTGATTCCTTTCAGTTTTAATCACAATCACTCCACAGAGTGTACAGCCGTGTGCCTGCGAAGCTGAGAACGACTCTCATACATCCTTTCGCAAGTCTTGCAAGTAAACGATTTTCCATCCTCGTGAGCAAGCATGTGTTGTTCAAAGAGCATTTTTACCCTGTATTGCTTGCTGCATATGTCACACCTAAAATACGGCTTGGGAGTGGGAGCATCTCTGTAATCCTGAACTATCTGTGAGGAGACATTGACATTGCATGTGCTCTTCAAGGTCTTCTGTTTGGAATGCATTAGCAGATGCCTGTGAAATGGCTTCGTGGACTTGAATACCTTCCCACATATTTTGCATTCTAGTGTCTTGTTGTTGGAATGCTTTAGCAAATGTTTGTGCAATGACTTCCTGTGCTTGAATGTCTGCCCACATAGCAGGCATTCTCGTCTCTCCTTCTTGGAATGATCCCGAACCTAGAAGCATTAAAGGGAACTTACTGTTAGTTACTTCCAGAACTATGGACAACAATCCTAGATCATCCCTGAGGGCTTCACTAAAATGCAAGTGTGAAAATATGTCGCACTTTCTCAATAAACATAATGAGTCCCAACGAAGTAGCCTTACGTGTGCATTTAACATGATTATGGCATATGATACAAGAAGTTGAGCCAAAATGGCTTATTAGGCACTCCACCCATACTATTAAAATCCTTCTTGTGGTGTTTGACCGACCCACCCCATTGGCTCCAGTTCTGCAACCACCCAAGGGAAGGAGCCATGACATTAGTAGCGTGAGGCAATGCTTTCACTAAATGTGGACTCATAAGAGTAGCAGCAGGCCTAGTAAAATGCAAGCAAAGAAAGGGTTTTAACCGCGTTACATCCTAGTTTCAATTCAATCGCAAAAGACTGTCGGCAGCAGTACCGATTCTTCCGGTTTTTGACCATTTGAGTAAATTTCCAAATTTTTATTATTTTTCTCTTTTCTTTCAATGGAAGGGCTAGATCAGTGATGGTTGCAATCCCCAACTTGGCTCAACACTATCGCCTTGGTGATGGTCTTCTTCAAGCTCTTTCTAAGTTGTTTACAAATATTTTTTTACGCGGTATGATTGTGGGTGTATACAGGGTGATCAAACTTTTTTGTCGTTTTAGTTATTGACAAATTCGGCCTTAGCTGCTTATATTGCAGCCGTGGCTAGCAACCAGTTGTTGAAATCAGAAATAGGAAATAACAACAGTTTATATTAGGGATTAAATATTAGGGAAATGAGTGTACGTTTTGTGTATATGTGTTCATATCATTTATATCATATTCATCCTTTTCATTAACCCTCTGCGTGGCCTGACCATCCACCAGAGTGTCATTTTGTAGGTCATACGAGGGGGACAGGGGCAACCTGTACTCCGCTGGCTACCCCTCTATGGGATTATTTTGCCGTGAAGTAAATGATGATGATGAAACAACACAAAACAAATGAAGATAGATTTGAACGTGATTCGAACAAATTCGAATGCCATTCTTCATTTGTTTCGTGTTGTTTAATCCCTAGATAATATCAACTGTTGTTATTTCCGATTTCTGATTTCAACAACTGCTTGCTAGCCACGGCTACAATATAAGCAGCTAAGGCCGAATTTGTCAATAACTAAAACGACAAAAAAGTTTGATCACCCTGTATGTGATCCTGTCATTGTTATCATCTTCATCACCTTCATTAACACACTGTGTGGCTTGACCAGCCACCAGAGGTGTCATAATGTCTGTCTTAACGAGGTGGTCAGGTAATGCCTGGACATCCCACTCTTCTATGGGAACTAATGCCGTGAAGAAAATAATGTATGCATGTAGGTATGTACTGTACATTAAGAGCGCGCTCTGGGCTACGCTATCCATTGTTGCGGGGAGCCCGTCGCGGGCCGGCCCGTGAGTTTGACACTTCTTCCTCTCGCTGTCACGGCCGCAAATATGGAGGTATCGGCATGAAACTGGAGTATATGGACGCGAAAGAGTTGCACTTTGCGCTGGTGCACTTACTTTTCTCCTGGGGCGATATTTGAGGCCGCCGCGGCCAGGTACAGTTTTTTATTTTGACCCGCAATCACTCCTTTCCATGTCGGTACCAGTGAGATTCGAGACCATCACGAGGTTTTTACGCCGAATTACCGTAAGTGTGTGAAAGGGCACGAGTGTGGCCGTCTTGGTTTAGCCAAACTTTGGGATCGAAAATACCCCCCTCCATGAACAATAACAACTCGCACGAAAAAAGCGACAATCTGGCAGCGCCGCGCTGACTGCCAGTTCGGTAACCACGGCGACATCGTATGTTTACACAAAGAGTTCTGCTATATTATATATACACCTAGAGGAGGTACTCGGCCTGAAATGTGAGGCAGGCAACAATGCAGGCAACAATATGACCTCCAACAAGATGGCGGACGCCTGACATTATTTGAACTAATTGTCGCCCAGTTGTCATTATTGGTTGTTGTCCCAGTTGCTAGACAACTGTTAGAACAACAATATGACCTCCAACAAGATGGCGGCTACCTCAGCCTGTCTAATGGAAAAGGATAGGGAGTACCTCCTCTAGGTATTATATTATATAATAGCAGAACTCTTTGTGTTTACATCGTTCTAATAATTTATTAGCCTCTACCTTATCCCCGTCACCGTGGTTACGAAACTGGCAGTCAGCGCGGCGCTGCCAGATTGTCGCGTTCTTCGTGAGAGTTGTTATTGTTCATGGAGGGGGGTATTTTCGATCCCAAAGTTTGGCCAAACCAAGACTGCCACACTCGTGCCCTTTCACACACTTACGGTAATTCGGCGTAAAAACCTCGTGATGGTCTCGAATCTCACTGGTACCAACATGGAAAGGAGTGATTGCGGGTCAAAATAAAAAACTGTACCTGGCCGTGGCGGCCGCAAATATCGCCCCAGGAGAAAAATATGCGCACCATCTCAAAGTGCAACTCTTTCGCGTCCATATACTCCAGTTTCATGCCGATACCTCCATATTTGCGGCCGTGACAGCGAGAGGAAGAAGTGTCAAACTCACGGGCCAGCCCGCGACGGGCTCCCCGCAACAATGGATAGCGTAGCCTAGAGCGCGCTCTTAAGTAATATTTCCTTCTAGTATTGCATTTGTAAGTTAATATTCACATGTCCCTCATTGCTCTGTGTTGTGTTCTGTTACACAGTCACTTGACAGATCATGTGGAATTTCATATAAAAAACCCAAAATTGTAGTGTGCGATTTCATCATTACATTGATCCCTTTTTGTAGGACAGGGGAGGTCCTCACGTTGCACCCAATACATCCTGAATCAGTATCCAAATGCAGTGCAGATCTAATAACAACAGGTCCATTCATTTAGTGATTTAAGGGGTCGAGTATGTGGAATCAGCTTGGAACGCTGAGTGCAGGGCTGGTGTGTCTGGTGTAAATCATTCATGCATCACATACGGCCTTGCACAGTTGCACTCGCCAATCAGAGCATGTACCGGAGCCTCCACCAAAATAAATTAATGCAATGCAGCTAAGACATGCCCCCTGCATTTACCTGTGAACTTCCATTAACTGAAGCAATGCTACACCAGGCCATAAATGAATACACCAAACAACACTGAGGTTGTAATAATTATATTCACATGTCACAGAAAAAGCAGCAATTGGAATCAGATACTAAATTAAGACTGACTGCCTTGTTTCATGGGTGAAAAATATTGATTCAATTCTTGAAGCATGCTGTACTTGCACCACTTCAGAAACCAGGGTTGTGAACCGAACCGAACCCTTGCTTTGTGAACCCGATGACAGCGGAGCCACTCCGGAGCAGTAAAGCCGGGTCCGGAGTGAGCGTCGGAGCTTGCCAGCTTGCTCCACAGTTTGGTTCGGGCCAACGGCTCTGGAGCTGAACCTGGTTCCGGAGGGAGTTTGGAGCGGTTCAGAGCTAGGTTAGGTCCAACATACCAACACAACGGGGGGAGAGGCAGAAAACCCGCTGGATTTACTCCAGCGTATGCGTCATGTTTTCATGGTGGCAGAATAGCATTTCCAAGCACCTGCAATACAGGGTGTACTGCAAATGTCACATTTTTGTCATACTCATTTTTGTATGCCACATTTTTATGTCATACGCAATTTTGTACGGTACAATATGTCATACACATTTCTTGTAAGTACTCCGGAGTGGCTCCGCTGTTATCGGGTTCACGGAGCAAGGGTTCGGTTCAGTTCACAACCCTGTCAGAAACTGTCAAATTTAATTATAGTTTGCGCAAATTAAATTGCAATTGATGCACATACCAATGTCTTCTTTTCAGGATGTTCAGTTGCCATGTGGCGCTTCAAATCCTCTTTTTCCACAAATGGATCTCCACATTTGGGGCAGGAGAGAAGTCTACGAAGCAAAACGCGTAGTTCCTTGCTCTGAAATAATTTAAAATAGTCAATAACAATAGGTCAATTAAGCATTTATTATTCTGCTTTGTTCTAATACATGATAAAGATATGCATTTACCCAACTACTGAAATAGTTAATTTAAATTCCTCAGGGTGTCCATACATTACCATTTCATACACCTGATAGCATATACAGTAAAATCTCGATATAACACCTCCACATATACAGGGTGGCCTAAATTAAAACTGGCAGCACTCCGAGCATCTGTAGTCCGTTATGACAACTGGAATGGCGCCAAATTTGGTAGGGGGACTTATGAAGACATGAGAAGAAGGATTCCATGATAAAAACAGTGGTTTCAAAGGTCACCCATAGGGGTAAATGTGGCCTTTTGCAATGTAAAAAGAGTTCATATGGACAGACAAATGAATAACAGACGAAACTGAACTGAAACAGCCTTTTTTCAGCGGAAGTGGACCTGTTTCAATGTGGACACCATTCTCATATGGACCAGGAATTGCATCCTGTGCACAACATTCTCTACAGCCGAACGTTATAACTTGTCTGAAGGAACATTCACCACAGCCCATGGTGCACATGTTCAATGGCACTGGATATTGGAGTGTCGTTTAAAAATCCTCCCACTCCTTTACAACTCTTTCCAATATTGCACAGCACCACATTTCCTCCTATAGGCGACCTTTAGAACTACTGCTTTTTATTGCAAATTCTTTTTCACATGTCTTCTTCATTATTTGGTGCAATTCCAGTTGTTAGAAAGAGCTACAGATGTCTCTCAGTACTGTCAGTTTAATTTTGTCCACCCTGTACGAAGCTTTCCCAATCCCTTGATCAAGCCCCATAAGACCCAATGGTAAATTAACCCGCTTACGTATAGCGCTTCCTGCATAAACCGCTCTGTTTCCCTAGTCCCCAGACACTTATCCCGCATATAATGTCAAAAGCACAAAAGGCATATCATGTGTACGTACAGAGCTTGAATTTCACCCTGCTGGCTGAGATTTGGTTGGGCGAGTGATCCGGCAAAGGTGGGGAGACTCTGCGGAGCAGATAGGCTTGCTGAGTCCTTGCAGGATGTGGCCTGAGACCCAAGGGGGAAGGGTCAAGGGGAGTCGAAAGCAAGCTGGCAGTATGGGAGCGATGAGCAATTGACAACAACCGACGAATAGCAGGGCATTTTTTCCCATGCACCTTTGAGGTGTGAAGGCCAGTGTGGGATGGTGTACAGTATGGATGTGGGCCTTGTCGGCAAGTGTTAAACCCGTCAACGTTGCATAGAGGCTGCTTATGTGAACTATGACCCTGGTTAGTCACTATTGCTTCGGGTGCTTCAGGGGATATTTTCGGAGTCTATGTGGTACAGCACCTCGGCAGGTCAGTTCAGGTTACTCTCGTTTATTAGGATCCATATGCATAGCAACAGCTAAGGCAGTCATTTCCTGAGAAAATAGTGAATTAAATTCCATGTCCTGCATATATTGAATTCCCGCTTATAACGCTACTTTTGGATGGTCCCTTGAAGAGCATTATATCAATATTTTACGGGACTTTTCCATTTGCTGATACCCACTAATGGACATTTTCTGGAATATCTCTCTCCTTTATGACAGTCAACAATCCCACCTTTTGCATTTCCATGGAGATGCCATCAATTAGTAAAAAAAGTACACAGTGTCCACAATGGAACAATTCCATAAGCTCATATTCGGGCAAACAATATAAACAAACTTGTTTATATACTAATCTTCGTTTGGGGCCATTGGTACCATTCCAATTTCGAACGTGACTCATGCGCACATAACTTGAATTCATTTGGGTTAATTGCAGCCGATCGCACACTCACCATTCCACATCTCCTCACCAGGTATGATCCCTTTTCTTCCACTTTCATACCCACAAAAACTTACAGGCCATTATTCAGTTAGGAAATAGTACCAGCTGTTTATTGACCCTTTGTATAACATCGTGAGTTTTAAAAATTCGACAGGAGCCTGACGATGCAAACCAAGGCACTGGAGGCTGAAAATGACGCCACTGAAAGGTGGGTGGGAGGATGGATGAGTCCCCCTGGACCTCACCTTTGAGTTGGTGATGCTGTAGGCCTTTATGTTACTGCAACAGTACTGTGCAGTGGACCACTGCCACCATCAGGGAACATGATGGACAGAGGCAGTGATTCCTCCTGAGTCCCAGACATAAACACGTCTATTCCATTCTACGCTTTATTCTAGACTGACTCCATGTAACTATGTACACGCTTTACACTCGGCCGAGTTCTCATTGCTGCAACAATGAACAAGGTGGCCAGAAGGGCCACTACAACTATCCTTTGTTTTGGCTAGGCACGGTTCGTCGCCCTGCAGGGTGATTTTAGTTCAATGCAGGAGAGAGCGAGCTAGGCACTTATTGTGGGTTTTGAATCCACCAACAATGCGGTCATCATTGTGCGCCGCAGGCCGACATTGGCATAGCCACAATAACATTTGTTGCCTAGCTCGCGATCGCTCGCATTGAGCTAAAAACACCCTGCAAGGTGACGAACCATGCCTGGCAGGGCCACAACAAAGGACAGTACTGTTGCGGTAACATAAGGCCATACAGAATCACCAACACAAGGGGCAACTCCATCCTGACCGGATCAGAAGCGCACAAAATATGGCTGATTACCCAATATGGCCCCCTACATTCACCTGGAACAGGGAGCCAATCAGCGCCTGCCACCCTCCACTGTTGCCAGAATGCGCACAAGGCCCACTCGCATCTCTGGAAATGATGCGAAATGGATGCGACTCTCACCCTAGCACCTTAGCATAATAAGTCCTAGCGGGGTACAGCTTCACTAACATAAGAGAGTGCCCTATTGTTGACACTGTTTACTCCTCCATGGAGTAACAAAGGAGAGGGCTATTCCAGAAAATGTCCATAGTGGGTATCAGCATATGGAAAAGTACCGATTTTACTGTAATGGGATACCTCATGATAGGCAGTTGACAGTTTAACATGGAGGCAACTCATCAAAATTCTTTCCACAACATAAAATTCTCCAACCAATTTTCAATTTGAAATAATGACTTCACAGTAGGGATGGCATGGCCTGAACCCGCCTGAACCAAAGGGTGTAACAACTTTGTGGAACCAGTGTATAGGGTCCCTGTGGATTCGGCCTGGAACCAGGATTAGAACCAGCTTGGATCAAGAGATCACAGGCCTGCCCCTTTCTCCTTATACTGATAAAAAAAAGTCGAACACTAAAGTGGGAATTACAATGATTAGATTAGACACACACCATGTAATTTGGATTCCCTTCATCTATGATTTGCAGCAGTCTGACTGGTTCCAGTAAAAGGGCAACTTTGAGTTGCTCTCCAGAATCTCAGGACCTTGGTCCAGAGCAAATTCTCACTCTAATAGATGCACCCAAATTGAAAAATCATGTAGTGTAGAATTGGCTTGAGTCTGTGCCTCTGTCCAGGGTGAGTCATCGTCACCACTCGGCTAGGTTCACGGTCTCAGAAGAATAAGTTGGGATGCTCACCGCCATCTTGTGTACCGTTAACCCTTCCCACATTGGCGCTAGTATATCTGCAATGGAATCATGCTGTGGAACTCGCAGCAACATAGCGACAGCGACCCTGATGGTGCAACTCTGCATCTTTGTGTATCGCTATCAGTAGCCAGGTGTTAATGCATAGCTGTACCGTAACGGTCACTAGTTGCTATGATGCTGTGAGTTCCGCAGCATGATTCCGTTGCAGATATACTAGTGCCAATGCGGGAAGAGATAATGGCACAGCTTTTTCTATTGGGCTGGGATATAAGTGTCCGGGGGCTGGCTAGGTTCAAGTAGTACTACACCTTTCATGACCCTGGGAGTGGCAGTCGTGTGCAGAGAGGGAGGATGAGCCAACTAAGTGAAAGATATGATACTACGTGGACAATCAGGGCCGGGTAGTTCTGCCCAGTTTCGGCAAAGGGTTAACTAGTGTGTACCTAATCTAAAGGTGTAATACCTGCTGAAGGTCCTGCCGCACATGCCAATTTTCATGAGCATTGCTCTTCCCCAATGCCAAAGTGAGAAATAAATAAACAGTGAAGGGAATGCCACATGGCCATGCATTGGGGGTGCCCAATGCATGGCCATGTGGTTGCATTTCCCCTCTTGCTCATCCCCTTCTCTGACACCCAATTGAAATGAAGTTCAGAAAATCAGCTGATGATTATTATTGAAGTGTAACCTCATTTATAAATAAAGTGTGACAGTGTGCAAACAGAAGCGATTTCATTTTTTACCTTCACTGGTATGTGACAGATAGAGTTTCCACGACGTTTTTTGGACCCATTGTAGTCATTCAGAATGGATAGGAAAGACTTGGACTTCTTTGGTGACTTGCATTTAGATGTGTTTGATTTGACAGTGCACTTTGGGACCTCATCTAAGACTCCATATAATCCACCATCCTCCTCCTCTTCCATCGTTAGACAGTCAGATTCACTTCCACTCTCCTCCTGAAAGGAAGTGCAGTTGAACCATGGATCTGAAAGCATGTCCTATATTACATTGTAAATGACTATGCAGCTATGCATATCTTGCTTTACACCTCTCTGTAGAGGGTTTGCATGTAACAGTAAATGAATTTATGATGCTAGTGGATCCAAGATGTAACATTCATAATATTGGCAGTTGGCCACCTCTGGCTGTATTTCAGATGCTCAAGTGCTGGTGAAATTGGGTGCATGTTTGAGGGTATTACTGTATATTGTGAGTATTTTACAGTATCATACCAATTCGCCCAATGCACATATGCCTGATGCATGTTCACCTGATGACAACGTACCCAACAAAAATTCGCATGATGCAAACTCGCCCGATGCATGTGCACTCTTCATGGATTCCAGTCTTTCCTATCTTCTTTTTTCCTCTTCGTTTCTCCCTCCATCTGTCCCATCTTTGCGTCTTCTTACAGCCAGATAGCCATAGTTGCTTTGGCTGCTTCCAAATAAACCAAACCAAACCCTGTCATTCCATATTATGGCAGTACGAGCTGCTACTGCATCGTGCATTGGGCGAACATCTATCAGGCAAATTCTCATCGGGCAACCGTCCATCGAGCGAACATGCATCGAGTGAACTGTGATGGAACCATATTTTACATTACCAAAATTATGATTAGCGAAATTATGACGATGATATGAAAGAATTACATTTCACAGTAGGGTGGAGGGAAAAAAAAACGAAAGTTGTCTGATTAAATCGCACTGGGTGTCAAATGTTGTGCATTGACAATTGCAACACCGGTGAATTTTTTTAGAATTTTTGTACTTCATCTACATTTGTCGCCAGAGCCTTCGAGTTTCGCAATTTTGGCGAGAATGACACATATTACATTATGCAACACGATTTTTGTCCATGGAAATTCATCGCAATTTCCATGTTGGTTAGGTCACTGGTAACTCATAATAATAATAATAATAATAATAATAATAATAATAATAATAATAATAATAATCCGGGTAGTGCTTGACCTCATCTGAGGTATATAGCACGGACCTTTATTTATTAAGTACATCGGAACCTTTATACGTAACGCCCGGGCCCACGGGCAGGATGACAGGAGGGGATGTGCAAGGTGCAGTGCAATGTCTTTATGTGGCCATTTTTAGTGAACTCCCCCGGGTGGTTTAGTCTGTGGAGATACCACCCGAGACGAAGCCAGAGGTGACCCAATGAACTCTGCACGAGATGAAGGGGATGTCCCCGGGCTGGGATCGAACCCGGGACCTTAACATCCGTGGGCGCATACGTTACCGCAGCGCCACTCCGCCTCCCAGGTAACTCATAATATTGAGCATTCATTTTGCCTGGGATTTGTTTTTGACCTTGGGGCAGTTGCAGTCAAAAAACCAAATTCCTCGAAATAGTGCATAATATGGGTCATTCCGAATCAAGCAGGCCGAAATGTTGCTAGACCATCTCGGAATTTGCTGAAAAATATCACAGCTGTACATGACTATGCCATAACACGTCATGTCAAGTTTCAGCCAAATTACGCAATACCATTGGGAGGAAAAAAAAATCGCGAAATTGAGAAAAATAGTGAAAATCAGGCCCTTTTGGATAATTTTTTCGGTTCGTGGAAGTGGTCAAACCCCAATAAGAAATACATCAAATGAAAGAGGATTACGAAGGGAATGCATCTAAGCAATTAGTTTTCCTCTAAAGTGTAACCAGAAAAATGTGCGTGGCATTCCATCGGTCACGTGCTCGGTCACATGTCCAAGAATTTTGAAATATTCTGGTTACATTTGAGAGGGGAACTAATTCGATAGACACATTCCCCTCGTGATCCTCTTTCATTTAATGTATTGCTTATTGGTGTGTAAACACTTCCACCAACCGAAAAAATTATCCAAAAGGGCCTGATATTCACTATTTTCCTCAATTTCGCGATTTTTTCCCTCCCAACGGTATTGGGTAATTTCGCTGAAACTTGACATGACTTGTTATGGCATTGTCATGTACATCGGTGATATTTTTCAGCAAATTGCGAGATGGTCTAGCAACATTTCGGCCTACTTCTTTCGGAATGACCCGTATGCACTATTTCGAGGAATTTGGTTTTTTGAGTGCAACTGCTCCAAGGTCAAAAACATATCCCAGACAGAATGAATGGTCAATATATTCTGAGTTACCAGTGACCTAAGCAACATGGAAATAGCGATGAATTTCCATGGACAAAAATCGTGTTGCATAATGTAATATGTGTTGTTATCGCAAAAATTGCGAAACTTGAAAGCTCTGGCGACAAATGAAAATGAAGTACAAAAATTCTTTAAAAAATCACTATTGTGATACTTGTCCATACACAACTTTTGACACCCCATGCGATTTAATCGGACAACTTTCATTTATTTTTCGCTCCACCATATTGCACAGTATTGGTTGCTTTTGTCCATTGCGACACCCAACCAAGATGTCTCAATTCTGTTTGGAAATGTATTAAGAACTCTCAAATCTGCCATCAGTCTCTCTATTCCTTTACTGCAATCCCTTAAGGATGCGAATGCGATAGCCTAAGGTACGGTAAACGAGAGAACCATCTGATGTGATAGTTTCTTCCATTGTTGCTTTTTGTTGACACTGTTTACTCATATTGTTCTGTGAGAATACAGTCGAATCCCTCTATAACGAAACTGAAGGGAACCAAATTTTCTTTCGTTACATGCGAAATTCGTTATATAAAAAATGCGTTTAAACCTCACTTTTTCCGATATTTAGGCGTTATATTAAGCCCTGCTAGCGGGAAAATAGTTTAAAAAATTCTTCCGCACTAAATTAGATTATCTCACAAAGCAAGGTGCAAAGGCGACAACAATACGCTACAGCAATTCAGCCGATCAGCTAACCCGCCGCACCCCGCCGCACCGGCCTGCCATAATCTCCAGCAAGTAGTAGACCCAAGGGGGGAAAGAGGAAATGGTGGGGAAAGATGATAGATAAGGAAAGGTCAGGCTCTTATCTCCCGTGAATATTCCCAGGTTTTAACCACCTGCCTCCTTTCCCCCCCTCCCCCCCCAGGGGGGGGGGGGGGGCACATGCTAGCAATAAATCCAGTGGGTAGCTTTGAGTCACAGAGCGACAGCCCTCCCCCCTCCCAGAGAATCCTTTCCCTTCCATTAGGACCTCAAATTATCAATGTTTGGACGGAATGTGTGAAAAAAGGTTGAATTCCGAACACACAGATGGTGATTTATGGCCCACTTTGCTAACTTCCGCCCTTTTTCGGCAGAGAGGTGGGACTGGCGGAGCGAAATTTTTTCGTTATATGCGAACTGAAACCGAAAATCCTTTCTTTAAAGGAGATATTTTTAACATGGGTTTATATGGGCCTCTGACGGTCACAAATTTTCTTTCGTTATAAGCGGATTTTCGTTATATCCGGATCCGACTGTATTTCCATGGAAACTTCGATGACGTCAGATAGTTCTCTCATTTTCCATACATTATGTAGTCCAGCATCAATGAAAACAGCTTTTGATGGAAACTGCTTGATGCAATAGAATTGTTCACCTAGCACAAAAGGTTCATGAATGGATCATGATCAACACTTAATAACAATTAAGAACATAACAATGGCTCAATTACAGTAAAACTTCTATAAGTCGAACTTCCCTAAGTCGAAGTTCTCTATAAGTCAAAGAAAATGATGAGCTTGGTTGGTCACAATGTAAAATAATAGGAAGGCAATTCCACGAAAGGCGGCCATATTGTCCGTACGTAACGCAGGTTTTGCAGACATGTACTAGCGTATTTTATTGTAACAATACCCACACATTACATGAAAGGGATTAAGCATGCAGTGCATGCATCCTGGCATTGTTATAATAAAATACTCTCGTGCACGTAGGCAACACTTGCGTTACGTACGGACGGCTGCGCCATGGAATTGCCCAGGAATTAAACTTCCCTAACTCGAAGTTCTCCATAACTCAAAGTGCTGGCAGGGCCTTACGATGGGATATCAATGCATTTTCAGTCTCTCTAACAGTAAGTCGAAGTTCACGTTGGCGAGTGCAGAAAATTTTCTAATTTCCTAGTCGAAGGGTCGAGAGTAGGCCACATGTATGGAAAGGCTCAATTTCCTGACCTCCGTCTACCAGATGTACCGAAAGAAGTGTCTGACTCGATTGTGACAATTGAATCCTTGAATATAAGAGTAGGCAAATGTCCATAACAGAGTTTTTTAAAACATCAAAACAATGAGGAACTTTGTAAGTGTGATGGTGACAGTAATTTTTAAGTTTTGAACACCTTTTGTCACTGGATATAAAGGTAGGCTTCCTTATTGAGTTATATGCTTCAAAAAAGCCAAACTTCTCTAACTCGAATCTTCTATAACTCGAAGTTTTTTCCCGATCCCATGGAGATTCGACTTATAGAAGTTTTACTGTATTAATAACAATAAAAAACAGACATTTTGAAACACAAAACTTTTTTGTCATGTGAATGACCTTAAAAATATTCAAAAATCTAACAGGACTTCTGCACATTCACTCTGAATTGGCTTACCTCATAATAGTACTCCATTGCAGCTTTCAAGACTTTCAGCTTCTTCCGTGTTGTTGTGAAGTCATGATTATACCATCCATGAAATGCTTTCTGGAGTGAAACACAATTCAGTTATTCCAGGGGTGACTTAGGATAAAAATTACCAAATCATTTCAAGAAAACTTCATTCAAGCTAATATTCCAACTAACATGCTGAAAACCAACCAAATCCCTTCCAAACATAGATCAAGCTGAGTTTGAGCTCAATTAAAAGTCAGTAATATAGTTATAGATGATATTGTTTATTATTAATACAATTACTGACTAGATAATATCACAGCATGAATGGCTATAATGACGTGCATTTTAAATGCTTCAAAAAATGATAAGCAGGTGATTTCAAGTTATGAGTGAAATTAAGAGTGCTGATCAGATAATGGGGCAAGGAAACAAGCACCCTCCAAGCCAGTTGCCCCCAGACGATGGTTCCCTTGTAAGTTTCAATGCTTGCAATGTAAATGCACAGGAAGTGAAACATTTCAATTTGCACCAAAACCATGCCGGTCTAAGGGCTTGGTGTCAGGTCACCAATACTTGCACTTTACTTTGTTTGAATTCACAAGGTCAGAGGGCCCAAAAATGGTACCTTCATATTTTTCTTGTTTTGCCTGTCAGTGGCCTTGGAGCAGCCTGGCTTGGGTGATGGAAGTTCTTCAGCACTCAAATTGGGCACTTGGTCAGGCAACCCAGGTTCCTCTGTGGTGGTGGATCTCTGAGATGTGATGATCATTTTGTTGTCAGAAACATCACATCCACCTCCTTTCAAAGCAAGACAGAGATTTTCTTTGTCTTCTGATTTTCCTGTCACATAAGTTGAGCAAAATTTTTCTTCTGGCTGTAAATAACAAAGTATAAAAGATCCAAATGTTGATGAGGCTCAATCATCTTGCAAGAAAATGGTGTCAAATGATAAAATTAGTTTCCTGACAAGATCTTTGAAAAAGACAACTACATTACCCAATTGAATCCAACAGATGGATGCCGGACATGTCTCTGAAGTTTGGAGAGCATCTATCATTAGATATTTCATAGCCTTGCTAAAATAGAAACGGCAAACAACATACGGTATGGACATGAGGGTCACTACCACTATTGAACTGGCCACGTCAAGTTGCATTTTATTATAGCGGAGTGAAACCTGTGTACAGCTGCATAGCATGGGACATTAAAAATTTTCTGCATGTACAAGTTTCCGCTGTATTTGACATCATATTTTCTGTGAATTCTTTACTGAGATTTTTTCCCCAGTGAGAAAGAGGAAAGGGAAAGGCAGGCCAACTAGCACATTATGGGTGACAATTTTCTGTGTCCCAAACAAGCCGTATCTCCATTTCCCAGCCAATAATAATGCCCTTTTCTCACCAACCTGTCTTCAAGGTCATGGGGCCAAAGGCAATGCCAGCAATTATGAGACACACTGTGTCTAAAAGTTCACAACTGGAGCTTCTATTTTCGTGCCAGTGGCTGGCAGAAGACGTGAACATTTTCATCTCTTTTATCAGGAATTTTCTGTTACGGGAGACAAAACCCCTTTCTGTTTCCACATTGGGCAGGTTCCACTACACCTGTCAAAAATACATCATTGCATGACCCATGCATGCGCTTGTTTCCAGAAAATAATCTGCAACGGGCAGGTTTCCACTATACTCAGGGTCCGTTATGGTCAGGTTTCACTGTAATAACTTGCATCAGAACTACAGAACTATGCTTAAGCACTTCTAAAATGTCCTAATTAATATCTTGTTGAGCATTTTGTGGGCTAACAATGCCAATAAGTTGCTATACAGGACGTTGCCAAACTCAGGTTCTGCTGCAGCAAGGGCAGTGGTTAAGCGCATTGTTTTTGATTTATTCAACACTGGTTGCTAGGTGAAGTGACTTTCGCATAGGGCGCCTTGTTCGATTTTGCCAGGCGAACGGCGGCCATCTTGGAATAGCGGAACTAAGCAGCGAAAACATTGTTAAACTCAGCAAAGGTTGACCAATCAGCAAGCTCAGCAGTGCTGACAGCGGCTGAGTTTACAACGTCCTCATAGAAAACAATAACATTACCTTTACATCAATCTCATCTGCAGTGACCTTCAGGCCTCGTGAATGAGCAGATTGAAGCTCTTGCGAGAGATCCAACATTCGTGCTCTAGCAGATGAGCGAGGTTCCTCTGCAGTACTTGGTTTCTTGGATATGATCAAAACTTCCTGATGACAGTGTTCAGGTGTGTGGCATTCAGCTCTTCCAGTTGGATAAACATATGTCCCTCTGCCCTCCAATTCTTCTGTCATATGAGTTGATGAAGTGGGGCTTTCTACCTGAAATTAAAATTTATGAAAACAAATTGTTAAAAAGAGCCTAATTTTACAGTATAAATTTTTACACTGATATTGACACTGATTACAAAACCAGCAGTGGTTGCAGTAGTGGGGGGCAATAGTACAGTACAATGTCGGAAATTAATGGTTATGCACAAGCGTACCCCCGCCTGATGGAGCTCTTCCATTGCTTCATGTGGTACCTCTGTATTATTATTATTTGCAGCAGGCGCCATTCAAGTTTCCATGGAGATGCCCTCATGCAACAATATGAGTAAACATGCCAACAAAAGAACACTGTCAACTTCTACTGTTGCGTGAGGCCATCTCCATTTAAATAGGAAAAGTGGGAGGTTCCAGGCGTGGTTCCATTGCCTAGGAGTAGGTAAGCGAAATGATTATGTCAATGGCAAGGCATGGTGGGCCGCCTATACATAATTGGCAGACAGCTCATCCGTGTCACTCTTTCAATTCAATGACCGCAATGATCCAGTAGCAGCTCGATCTGCCTTTTTGCCAATTTGAAGTAGTGCCTGCTGCAAAAAAAAGAAAATCACACAGGGGTACCACATGAAGCAATGGAAGAGCTACACCAGGAGGCAATACTTGTGAGTAACCATTAATTTCCACCACTGTACAGTGTTGGACATTAATCAAGGCATATTGCTAGTGACATTTTCCGAAGCGGCACAACAAGGAATCTTGCTCGCACGGCTTGCAGTATCCTCATCTTCGATGCCTTCTTCTGCCACTTTGGAAAATGCCGCTAGCAACATGCCTCGATTAATGTCCAACACTGTGCGCTCATACAATACTAACGAAACCATCCACTTTGCTTCCAATCTTTGTCCCAGTGCCAAGAATTAGCACATTTCAAAAGTACATTCCAACTGTGTGCTCAATTGTCCAAAGTATTTATATTGCAATATGACCATCACAACTTGCATCAATTCACAACTGTGTTATTGCTGTGTTATTGCTCAGGTGGTGTTATTCTCAGCAAGTCCAAATTATTTTGTCCCATTTTTCTCTCACTAAACTACAATGTTTTATTTATTTATGTATACCCCATTGGGAGAATCAGTGCTCCATTATGGGGGTGGAGTACCACCATTGGATGGGGCCAAGGATCGGGAAGGAAGCCTCTGAGGCCTATTATACGGAAACAACCCCGGAATTATCCTTTGGGGACCGTGGAAAACCACAGAAAACCACAGTCAGGGTTACCGGCCCCGGGATTCGAACCCAGGACCTCCCGATTAGCAGTCGGGCTCCTTAACCACCACACCAACTTGCTTCGGTACTAAACTACAATGTTATGTTACTAGTGCTGTCAAGTGAAATGGCAATGTGAGAACATCGACAAAAACTGACAGAATGATTGGTTAAAAGACCCACCACGATCACCATTGGCTCTGATGAGTGCTGAAGCCCATATAATTTCAATAGCCAGATACATAACCCCTTGGCCCGATAGCCACAGTTGTTTCGGTTCTTCTCACACAAACCTTCCTTTTAAAAATTCTGCCTGCATTCGTTAAATCTACTGTGAGAAATTTTTATAGTTGGATGAAATGGAGAACCACCCCTCTCCCATCCCCCCAAAAAATCCACATGCAAGCACATTGAAAACCTATCAAATGACTTTCTTTATAAGAAATTCCTTGGTTCCACCTGGGGATTGGGATGGAAGGTAGTGGCAAACACCCCAATGCCACCCAGGTTACTTTAAACACCCATAACAATAGAAAAAATTTGACAGACTTTCATGGGTCAATCACTTGCGTTCTTATGAGCAGAAAGTGACATATTTTAAATACAAACACATAATACAAACCTGGAAAACTGGTAGATTCCCCACCCATTCTCTGATTGGCAATACTCGGAAGACAGAACTTCCGAATTCTTCACCTCTGTAGGACAAGAAGGCCATTTCCCAATTCTTTCAAGGAGCTTGCTTCTGTAACTGAAAGCAATAAGATAATTCAGCATGTAAAAGTCTTGCTAACTGAACTAAATGCTGCGAGACCAGGGACCCTGCAAAAATGCTGCAGTTTTGAAATATCACAAAAATTTGGTGTTTCGTACCACAGGGCGTCTGGTAAGTATGGACCCATAGGATACATACCTGACTCTCGTGAGACTGTCAATAACAAGTTCAACTAATCAGTCACTATGTTACTATGGTTAAAAGTGTTGCATTGTTACATAGGGATTACACAGTAACCATATTGTGGTACACTGTAATATGAGAAACTCATATGGGTCCCAACTTATGGCACACCCTGTAGTAAGGCCATCATCAGTCAGCATATTTCTTGTTTCAAAACAAGTAACATTGACAATGTAGATGACAATGGAGATTTGGGTACCCCCAGGCCTAGGACAAAATGCATCCACACAGCCAGCAACTTTTCTGTGGGGAAGGCAGCAAACCCCATACTCCAGCTAGTGAAATGGTTGTCTAAGTGTCAGGGTATGATCCGGATATTGATGGCTGGGAAAAGAAGTGACCTTGCCATATCCTGTTACTTATCCCACCTAGACTGAAATGAATGCATCTCTGGACCAACTAAATGGATGAGGAGGCATTGAAGTTCAGTGAAAGCTGCATTAGTTTGACTCTTGACTACCTCCAGAGCATTGGGGAAGGGGAAGGTCAGGCCACGTGCTCTAAACATTACAGCAATGGCGAGATAGTCTATTTCAACATTGTCATCACTCACAAGCAATTGCAATGTACAAGTAATGCCACAACAAAGATTTCCAGGCAGAGAGCAAGAGAGACAGTAGGCTACCTGCTTGAAAAAAAAAAAAAAATGCCCTACTTTGAGCACCTAAAGTTAAAAGCAATTTAATGTTAATCAAGACTTGAACGTACTAGCCCTATTGAAACATGTGCTGCACACACAGTCAGAACAGTGATGACTCGTACTCATATTCAAATTTTGCCCAGAGGTGCATAGCATCATTTCAGTCTGCATGGGATGATCTAATGAGATCTGGCAAGGTCACTTCTTTACCCGGCTATCCACATTGGGATCACATCCTGCCATGTAGGCAACCACTGCACTAGCCATATCATCAGCCAGAGTATGGCAGTTTGCTGCTTTCCCTATAGATGAGCTGTTGGTTGGGTAGATGCAGGTGAAAGAATTTGTCTCAGGGGAACCCTTAATCTCTGTCGTCATCTATGTATGTCGACAAATGTTGCGCTCTCGACATTTATCATCCTTACATTTTTGACTGTCTCAGGCCAAACAACATACAGACTGTCGATGGCCATACTAGTAAAAAAACACCCTGTATAACAAGGCTCTGAGTTACATAAAATTTAACATGCATAAGATTGTGGACACAAACCCACAATAACATGCTTGCTTATTAGGAAATGTGTGAAAGTGTGACTGGCAGGACCACATGACAGGCAATAATAGTGCAGGCACCTCAAAGCACAAATGATGCACTATGGCAAATATGAAGACTTTATTCATCAATCTTCCACATCCCAATGTGGATGTAACAGGTCTCTGCATCATCATAAGCAGGAGTACAGTAACACATAGGAATTGCATCATCAATCTTCAGGATATCCCCTCCCCTACCCCATACTTCTCGATTTTAGCAAGATGCATGCAGCACAGCACAATGCGCACCTGCAACACTGCCTTTCCGTAGCATATGACACTATCAGTCCTATCATAAATCCCTCATCACTTACCACCCCCCACCTTTCTCCCCCTATCCCTCCTGAACAGACCTGCAGAAAAATGGCCCAGGCTTGTGTAACTGACTCATGGTCAGAGAAGTGTTTTTGTATATGTATAACTTACTTGTAAAAGTGCTCTTCCTAGCAGACTGTTCAAATGTATTTTCATATTACATCATGAATATGACTATTTAGCCAAATTTCTCGAGTAAAACAGCTTGGACACAAGGAGTACAGTACTCGTGCACCCTGCAAAAATGGTTCATAATAAAGGCATGTTATGAGGAGTGCAATGTCGCCTAAACTGGTCGCAAAATCGTCTGCAGTCTAAGCAGGGTTATCTTCCTCGATAATGAACAATTACCTGAAATTACCCAGCAGACTCAAGTAACGGGACTAGCTGCGCCCTCCCTTCCGAACCTCCCCCACGCCCGTGAACCATGCCGTTTCCACGAAAAACACGGCCTTCTGGACGTACTGTTTGTAAACATTACGTAATGGTCCGTGCCCTGCTTCATATGGGGTCCGCCACTATCCGATTTATTATCACGACTTGTCGTAACGACGCACAAAGAACCCCAATCAGCGAGGAAGGCGAGATTACACCTCTGCAATGATACATGCATCGTCTTATACCAATATTCCCCTGAGCCAGTGACAGCTCCGGCCCCGAGGCTCCAGCTGACCTCACCAAGGAGCTCTTACCAGACTACTCAGGACGCTCGCGAGGGGCTAGCCCAGCCTCCCGAGCCCTCAAGCTGCCACCTGCCAGCGGCCTGCCAGTCCACCTGGCGTCTGGAGATGACCAGTTGAGTGGCGTCCGAACCGGAAGAAGCGCTGGTACCCGGCAAAACGCGGCAGGCACCCCCACGAACAAAAGGAACGTTCAAGATACGACATGACAGCACGGCCGCATCCGAATTACAACCACGTGCTATCGGACGGGCGCGTCCGATATTTTGCACGCAAAAATACAGTACTGTACGTGCATGCTGTCGCCAAGTACGATCCATGGAGTAGGGAACTGTTATAATACACACTTAACAATAGTTCCCACCTGCATGACTTATTGTGACCACTGTCTGTGACCATGGCAGGTGTAGCACGTGCACCTGACCGCACCTGACCTACCCTCCTGGTATGCTCGTTCAGACTAGCGCTCCTGGCGGCGGGGAGTAAAAGCTGCTCCTAAAATCTCAATGGCGTTCATTACTGCTGTACAGTAATGGAAATTCAATAAATATGCGCAATGTGTTGGTGGAAATGGCCTCATTTTATTACTTAAAAATAACGCGAATAATTATGTACACATCATATACGTTGTAAGATCAGCTCCGAGTGACCAAAAAAAATTGGAGCCATAAATTCCACAATTTTGTGGTAACTTTAATAAATTGGGGTGGGGTGACTGAAATGAAGAAATTTTAAGAATTTTGAAGTCATAATCCCTTCATTTACAAGTGATCTCATTTGTCCCTGTGGATCAAGACTTATCCAGACAACTTATCTATAAATTTGATATGCTGTAAATAGAGAAGGCTAATCAACAGAAAAGTGTGGATGCAATAATTGTTTTGGACGTGTGGCTGATGAGTGCATAGATAGACAGTTGCTTTGGTTCCTTCCCAATCAAACTAACCAACAATAATTGCTGTTTTAACTGGCACTGATGAAGTGGTTATTTTTCAACATGTATGAGGCGCATCCAGAAAGTAAGTTCTTTTTTTAAAAAATAGAAAAACTACAAAGCACCTCCAGAATTAATATTATGCACATCAGTAAGGTGCAACTGAACCGAAGCAGTTTGGAGGAGGGGATATGGTGTCCGACTGCTAATCGGGAGGTCCTGGGATCAAATCCCGGGGCCGGCAACTCTGACCGTGGCTTTCTGTGGTTTCCCACGGTCCTTCCAGGAAAATTCCGGAGCTGCTTCCTTCCATCCCTACCCTATCCCAAAGAGCACAGTAAAATGAAAAGCAAAGAGTTCTAGGCAAAACAAACTTCCCCCCTAAAGCGCCGATGGCTGATAACGGGGTATGAATTATTATTATTATTATTATTAGTAAGGTG
Organism: Catajapyx aquilonaris; assembly: GCA_000934665.2. NCBI lineage: Eukaryota > Metazoa > Arthropoda > Diplura > Dicellurata > Japygidae > Catajapyx > Catajapyx aquilonaris. Next base: position 34,457 of record JYFJ02002587.1, read on the forward strand.
CAACTGTCTACTTTTTTTCTACATAGTTTCCAGCTGAATCTAGGCATTTGTCATAGAGTTACATGCATACATCATAGGAGTTTGCTGCCAGCCATTTCCTTGCTGCACTGCAACTCCTATCATCGTCATTGCTAAACCTCTGCTTTGCATGCCATCTCTTCATGTTCATGGACAGGTGGTAATCACTAGACTCTAAATCCCTGCTCTAAGGAGGGTGATAGAACAATTCTCACTTGAATTGTCGTGGCAGGGTTGCAGTACACAAGGCAGTATGCGGGCGGGCATTGTCGTGAAAGAAAAACACCTGGAATTCAACATGCCACTACGTTTCTTTTGAATGGCCATCCTTAACCTCTGTAATGTCTCACAGTAAACCTTTCGGTTGAACAAATCCCACGGCATGTTGAATTCCGAAATGTTTTTCTTGCACGACAATGCCTGCCCGCTTACTGCCTTGCTTACTGGAACCCTGCCACAATCATTAAAGTGAGAATTGTTCGATCACCCTCCTTAGAGCAGGGATTTAGAGTCTAGTGATTACCACCTGTCCATGAACATGAAGAAATGGCATGCAAATCAGAGGTTTGACAATGACGAGGCGTTGCAGTCCAGTGGGGAAATGGCTGGCAGCAAACTCCTATGATGTACGCACACAAAATATTCTGTAACTCTATGACAAATGCCTATAGATTTCTCTGGAAACTATGTTGAAAAAAAGTAGACAGTTGAACCTTTCAGATGTGCATAATATTAATTCTGGCAGTGCTTTGTAGTTTTTTCTAATTAAAAAATAGAACTTACTCTCTGGATGCGCATCGTAACTGGTGTGTAATGTATAACTCATTGCTACAATTGTACAGTGTTGGACATTAATCGAGGCATGCTGCTAGCGACATTTTCCGAAGCAGCAGAAGAAGGAATCAAAGATAAGGATAATGTGGGTGAGCAAGATTACTTCTTCTGCCGCTTCGGAAAATGTCGCTAGCAGCATGCCTCGATTAATGTCCAACACTGTAGATAGTTAAGAAACAGGTATGATTGGAAATGAGTATCTGAGATTTTCACCATTACAGATGTGAGCTGCATTCTGAGACATATGGATATGTTACATGTCAGGTCAAAACTACTTTCCTTGGCATAAAATACATATTGCAGAAGCTCTTCAGAGGTGATCAAATTCATCTTTCCCACTAAATATGCTCCGTACTACAGATTATCTGTACATCCTGCGACAGATCCTCCTGGGCAGTTATTCATTGGAGCTCTTAAGTTGTAAGGCGATTTGGAAGAATGACTCCTGATCCTTATCTTGTCAGCAGCATAAGCTTCCTGCAAAAACAAAAACTGTTTCAGCACAGTATATTATGAATTCTTGATGGTGTAATGTTCACTTGTTAGTTGACTAGTGATTGCCAAAGCCTGGCATAAGTAGGCCTACCAGAAGTGATTTATACAGTAAACTGTATGTACTTGTGACAACATAATGTCAGATAATCCAACCATGGGGGAAGCACGGTGGCCGAGATGGTAACGTCTCGGCTTGCTATGCGAAAGGTCCCGGGTTCTAATTCCCGCCCGGGAACAAACCTTTCGCTTGCGTCAATGGGTCGTGATCCGCGCCTGAGGAGGTGTCTTGGCAACCTGGCCTCCTGGGGGACTGCACCTGGCCCACCGCTGGACAATGCACCTGCACCTGTGTCCCCTCCCCAAAAATCCCCAACCCTTACCCCATTTCCTAGTAATCCTTGCACCGAAGTTCGAAGAAAAGTAGAAAACTGAAAACCGAATGGTGGTAGGCCACCCCCCGAAAGGCCCATAGAGGGCCATCAAGGGGTACGGAAAAAAATAAATAAAATAAAATAAAATAAAATAATAATAATAATAATAATAATAATAATAATAATAATAATAATAATAATAATAATAATAATAATCCAACCATGGTCTACCCAAAGAGCTTATACTAGGTATTAAGCTAGCCTAGTATTAAGCTCTTTGGGTCTACCTATCAGCATGGCACATTTTATGGGTGTCTCCCACATAAATAATAGACATAGACTGAATATTACATTAATAAAATTTCAAAAATTTCAAATAGTTGCATGGCAATCAGTCCTCCATGCATCCTACAGAAAAAAAGGCTATTTTATTACCAGGTTGTCATCTGAATTGTTGCTTTCCATTCTCTTTCGTGACCTCATGGGAGTGGATCTGCCTCTTGTGTGCAATCTCATGTGATTCTGCAGGGTTTCTTCCCTGGAAAAATGCTTATCACATTTTTCACACAGATATTTCTTCTGCAAATGAAGATGGTTTTCCATTCTGTGTTGTGCCATATGAAACTCTAGGCTCCTCTTCAGATAAAAAGCAGCGCTGCACTGATCACACTCAAATTCTGCTGATTGTGGTTGTGCTTGTTTGAGCCTCACAAACTGAGATTTCTTGCTAAACTTCACATTGCAGTCTGTTGAAGCCAATGTACCCGGATGCTCCACTTGCATGTGTGAATGCAAGGAAAATTTATCGGGACACTTGGAGCTGCAAAGACAACAGAACACTGTCTTTGTTTTGGTGCCACCTTTATCATCTGGTGTCTTGTTGCCATCTCGATGCTGAAGCAAATGTGTTCTCAGCAGTTTCCAACTTGCTAAACATTGGTGGCACACACTGCATCTGAATTTTTTGCTCTTCTTGTGTGAAGACTGGAAGTGCCACTCAAGAGTGGGTTCACAAGCATAGCTTGCAAAACAGAGCTTGCATTTGAAAGGCTTTTCCTTAGGGTGTGACGTTATGTGAGCATTAAGAGTTCCCCAGTCACTGAATCTCTCTCCACACCACTTGTAACGGCATGGAAGATGTCCTGCTGTTTTGCTTGCTGGGATGGGGTTTGGGGCAATCTCATCTCCTATCTGGAAATGCAAGGTAGGCTTTATTTTATGCTTATTATTGAAATTTTAATGCATAGTATGTAATTTTAAAATGAAATCTGGTCTATAAAATGAAGTCCTACTTCACTTGCTAGTAACCTTCACATTTGTCTTACCTACTCAAAAAGCAAGAAATAAAATTTCAGAAACTAGATTCAGCTTCTTGATCTTGAAAATGATTTTTTATTCACACTGCACTGGTTGATTTAGAATTTCGTAAGTTGCTTGTTAATATTATATCATCAATTGCATTTTAACCTTATTTTATTAGGTCACGCATCTGCATTTTAGTTCATCGTTAGGGTTAACTTACGTCACCTTTATCACTGACTAGTGACTATCCCCTCACAAGAATAATGTCATGATCACGAATGAATTAATGAATCCATGGATTTGGATCATATTTTGTGAGATGTTTACCATAGCTCTGGTTTATTACTAACAATTAATTTCATTGGAAAATGTGAAAACATTGTTATAAAATCCATGACCATTAAAAAAAAATAAATGAGAGTGGCATACCTCTTTTCCATCACTCTCCAAGCTGTAAAGAGTATTTCCAGAAGGGTCACATGTATCATCTCTTCTCAGTTCACTTGGAACTTGGCCAACAATCCTGCTTTGACCATCATGACTTTTCATGTGAACCTTCATGTAAAACTTTGAGCCAAAGCTCTTCATGCAAATTTCGCATTTGTGTTGCCTCTTCACACTTTTTGGATTTAATTGATGAACATTTTGTTTGGAATTTTCAACACCTTCAGAATTGGCCTTTTCATTCCCACCACGACCAGTGCCTGTGGAGTGCTCTACCCTCACATGATTCTTCAGTTGAAGTGTGCTTGAAAATCTCACTTCACAATATCTGCATGCAAATGGCTTGTCGGCAGAGTTTTCCAGCCATTTAGTGCTCATGTTTCCTTCATGGTGAACCAGTGAATGCCGCATCATTGATTTTTTGTATTTGAATGCCTTGAAGCACCAGGGACATGCATAGCTTTTAGCATCCAACTTTGGTTTTAATATTCCATCTTCCTAGAACCAGAAAACTGAGAATTAGTGCACTGAATTGTGAGTGGTAGCAATGGGGTCATTGAACATTAGAATCGTAACTTATTAGGCTTTGTGACTGTAACGTATTTGAAGGGAAAATTGAAGATTAGATGCGATAAATACCAGCCCCATACATGTTATGAATACCTCCTCATAATTCGAGTTGCCCTTGTGTTCATGACCCCTTAGCGCCCTTGTCTGCCTTGTGTAAGAATGTACCAGTCCCAGAGTATGGGCAAACACAGTGTGTCATCCCCAAATTTTGTATGGTGCAATGCACTGAGGGGAGCAAGGCAGAAAGTGAAATAAAGTGATTTTGATAAATGCTAAAGTAAAATCAATTTCCATCGAGTCTGTGATGCAAAATTGTACAGAATCAAGCTTGAGAAGTTGACTCTCAGTTGACTAGGCATCCTCTCATAGCAGACCCTATCGGGTTGTTTTTGTATGTATGTAGAAAAACCGTCTGACATTTCTGCATATTTACAATGGCATACTCTCACTCATGTGAGAAGACAGCACCAAAGCTGATGGAAATATCTTTTAAGAATTAATTAATGCAGTTTATAATTTAAAAACTTACTGAAATTTTTCAATGCAGCATTATGCAAGAGTTACACTATGTTGTCCAAAAACTTGATATCTCCCTTACAAAACAAATAAACTGGACTAAATATTACCTCCGTAGAATGTGTATCCTTGTGAATATTCAACTGGTCCAAATGAGAATTCTTACACACCTTAAATAAGATTTCCTTGTCATCTGGTATTCCTCTCCAATCCCACATGTCTTCTTCATCTTCATCATGCCATGTCATGTGTGTCTCATAACCTTCCCTGTACTTGAACTTAGCATGGCAAACTCTACACTCAAATGCTCTCTCTGTAATTTCCTTATTCCTTGAAGGAAAAATGAATGGATCCAGCTGTTGCAAATGATAGAAATGGACATATGAATATGACATTATTTGTTAGCTAGAGATAAAAGCTTACTCTGCAGTGATGAGGGTTGTCTTGTGCCTCCCCAAAGTGAGTCTTCAAATGATGAAGGTGAGAATATTTCACTTGGGAAATGTGGCAAGTAAAATCCTTTTCAGTCATTGCCTTGCACTGATTTTTGGGCTCAGCCTGAAATGCATGAAGTAATTTCAATTAGTAAATTTGTGTGGTTCACATTTTCAATTTTGCAATTTCATGCTAGAACATTGTGCAATACAAGTAGTCTCTAACTACATTACAGGTGTTGAGTGGTGAATATCTCAATAATACAAGGATGGATCTGTACAGTAAGCTGCCCCATTTAATTCTATGAATATGGTGACATAGGCTACGGTACGTAAAATGTGAATAATTCAACATGACCATGGAACAGCCTGTTAAACGAAAGAACAATCTGACATCATCATTTTGTTTACCGACTCCTAGTTTACAGAGATCTGCCAAACGCACCTCTGGAACGTTCTACTTTTCCTGTTCCCATGGATATATATGCTCTCACACAACAATATGAGCAAACATTGTTCATTTTTTGTTGACAATGTTTACTCCTATTGTTGTGTGAGGGCATCTCCATGGTAACTGGAAGGGTGGACGGTCAATTTTGCCGTTAGTAGTACATAGGATCACAACGAAAATATGTTGGGAATCACAGCTATCCTCCAAGTTAGAAGCTGATGGTCTCGCTGACTGGCCTGTTTTAAATCATTTTACAACTTACAACACAAATACCTCAGTCCACAAATTCCCAGTTCACAGGAGCAATTTACAGTGAACGCCTGATCCAGAAATCCCTTTATTCACTTGGAAAAGATTTCCTGCTGAAACTTTATCACTCAAGGGAGGTGGCAGAATTTATACTATATTAGCAAGCAGCCGGAGGTCGAAAGACACATTTGCAATTATTTATGGCACTTGTTAGCATGTGTTTACTTTATATGGGGTTTGTATTTGTGACTACTTCCCCCACAAGACTTACATTAACCCTCTTAACATGTTTGAAATAATTTTGTTCCCAGGCCCATCCCTACACACAAATGATGAACACAGGAACAAAAATTTGGAGACATATCTAATGCAGCTTAAATGCTTCTTCCTAAATCAGTAATATATTACTGATCAACAGAAACATGTTCAATACAGAAAAACTTTTGGGAATGGAGTGGGTCTGCTAAAAAGTGGTTTCACTGCATTTGTAAATGATAAATAGGTTACCTTGCTGATTACATTCTGATATGCTTCCTTCACACCTTCAGTGCATGTGGATGAATTCAGCTCTGAAGCACTAGAACAGCTGAAACTCTGAAGTACTCCAAGAAGAGCTTCAGAATAATAGTCTGCGGAATCATCTGCAACACCTAACTTAGGCATTTCTGATATAATTTCCCTTGCACCTTGGCAGCTCTCTCTTTTCATATCTAGAATTACAAGGTTCACCTCACTCGGCTCAACCATAGTTGCAGTCTGCATCATTTGCTGCCGCTTTGTTGCATCTGTGGGGAAGAAAACTCACTGTCAGTTAATTATGGTGAAAAAATGTACAGCTGATTGCATCAGGTTGGATACGTTAAGAAAGGGAAAACATCGCACTAAACTCATATATGACAATGCCGTGAAATAAATAAAAATTAAGCCAGCCTTTTCTGAGACTCTTTTGATACAGTACAGTATGCAACATATTTAATGGCACGTGGAAGTTGATATTTTAAACATTCAACTTATTGCAACCTGCCCCTAGTAGTGCAAAAATTACATGAATTACACAGTGCCACCATGTGCTACAATAAGGTTTGAAACATCAGCTGGCTGGTGTACGTGGCTTTAGTGCAGTCTGGAGGTAGCCAAACTGATGACATCAACACACTGCAAAACAGTCACAATTGCACAGCTGGTATTCTCTGGCAGGTCTGAATCAGTCCTTATCATTTACGCACTTGCCTAGTACTTGCCAAGGACGTATCTATGCATATGATGCTGGAGACAGCTGAAGGCAGCTCAAAGTACTCGGAAATATACCACTTCAGGAGGACGCCATTTTCACTTGGCAAGTTTCAGGGTGCTCTCTACATCTGCGCAGAATGTGCGCCAAGGCTTTCATGTGCGCAGAAGGGGGAAACATGGGGCGATTGTAACATAGGTTACCCTGAACGTGGGGGGAAGTTTGAATAGGGAAATCGTCGTAATTATCACTGATTAAGCTCTCAAGAACCACAACACCTGACTCTCTTATCAACAACTGCATGGCCACCGGATTGGATGCATCCATAATCAATTATGAGACTTCTAATACTTTATTGCAAACAAAAAAAGAATCCGCAAGTTACTACCATCATTCCTCAGTACAGTGATAATAACAATAATAATGATATCAGCCATGACCATGATAACATAAAAAAACCTCAAGATGATTTGCAACTTCTTTGATACTGCAGGTTAATTGCAACTGCTGGTTACAGACGTTCCGTATATCTTGAAAAACCACAAATTCCTTAGTTGGTAATGCCACTTGCATAATCAGGCAGTAACTTTTGTCAGGTGATCACATGATGCATGAGCAGGCTCTAATGATTCCTTACAGGAAATGACTGCATCTAATGATGAGTAATCATGATCGGGTGTGCACTGGAAACAGGAGTGGACAGTGACATTGGCACTCACTTACAAGTCTCAGATTTGCTACATGACAATTATTATACATCTCTGGTCCCAGAGCACAAGAGCCTTCAAGGGCATTGTGACTCTAGGCAAAATCCTGTATGAGTATAATGTAAAAGGTACACAACAAGAAAATTATGAATGGAAGTCTAACAATTTCAGATGGTTAGCAATGCAGTGATCGATACCAATTTTGAGACGTTTCGTTTGTGAATGTTTGAAAAATCCAGTAACTCTTAATTTGTTTGCCACTGTTTTGACTCAATGATAGTTACGCCACCTATGGGAGTGACAGGGAAAATAACCATTCCTGAGCATGCAACAAAATTCCATAAATGAAACAGACTGTTTGGACGTCGAGAAAATCAAAATATTCCTGCACATTCACCGTGACACTATTGAATTCGCATTCATATCAGCAAAAATGTTGCACATGCTCATAAGTTACGTTGGCCCCCTAACTGCAACAGGGGAGTTACATGTGGGGAATAAAATTTTGGTTCTCTTGGCCAACATGTCATTGGAGGGGCCTAGGAACTCAGGAACACCAGCGTTATGCAGGACAGTCAGTGAAATTCACTGAAACGAATGTGAACTCAATTATGAGAAGTATATAAGTTTAAATAAATAACAAATACTTTCAAGTGAACCTGCACTTCCAACAAAAGCAGTGCCACTGATGAACTGTTGGGCCTAAAAAGATGAAGACAATCCATCGTACAAGGCTCTAGCAGGATCACTGGAATACAGATAGATGTCCTTCTTCTGTACTATTACAGGCCTCAAGCATACATTATCGTCTGACATATGGCACTGTTTCTTCACTTTGGAATAAAGACATTCCAGTTTTCCAGTGGAATGGAGCCATGCACTAAGAATCATTGGGCGGAATTTTTGTCCTACACTCGTACTGCTGTGTCAGCAGTAACTAGCAGTGGGACAAAAATTCCTCCCATATTCATTTTTTCAGCCTTGACAGTACAGGTTTATTGACCATCTAAAACAAAGATAATAAAAACAAATCAGCTTTTCACCTGAAGCCAGCAGAACTGGTTGCAAATCCCCTTGACTCATATACATAAATGCAGCAAAATACAACACTTGCACTACACATCACATGTCACCAGTCACATTCACAACAACATATTTTCCAAGTCGATCTTGTTCAGCAGTACACGTAACTGTGTATGTCATAATTTTATATTTTCTGCCTCCCTCTCTTATGTAGTAGTTTGTCCAGCATGCGAGGGCAAGCGCTCAAGCACTGCTGTAAGGTCTCTCCTCAGTCCTTTGACCTCATTGTACATGTCCTTGAAACTCTTCACATTCTGTTCAAACTCCTGGAAGTAATGCCTCATCTGTTGCCTGGCCACCTTAATTTCATGCGTGCCTTTCTCCATTGCAGATGCTATCCGATCCAGGTTTGGCCTCCGTTCCCCTTCTCCCCCCATGCGCAAGGATGCACCTGCATTCCAGTGGGTCCCATTCATCTCTTCCGTGTCGCCTGAAATGAGCAAGTGGGGATGCACATGATCAAGATGAAGTCAGATGCAGATGGGAAAAGGTTGCTGAGCCAAGGCACTTCCAAGTCACTCAATATGCCTAATCAACACTGAAAGTCAAATATGTGATAGACATACCTACACATGTATTTGCTAGAATAAACAAACAACAGAAAAACATGTTGCCTTGTGAAAATTATGTACCAAATATGAGCCAGAAAGCTATTTGAAAAGAGCACTAACGTAATGATTTACAAATTTTACACGGTTATAACTTCTTCCATCCCTCACCGTATGTCATTGCAATAAGGTCATAATAAGGATTGTAAGTTACTCACATCCACACATTTTGCATACCCAGACACTGCAAACACTGTCTATAAGGAACAAATGTGTATCCCTAAAACAGCGTCCATTAACTTATATTATGATAATCAAAAATTACTGTATTACGTCCCTTGGGCCCTCAAAAATTTGGCCTTGGTGAATCAGAAAAATGAATAGTTCTGGACCCTTGGTATAATTTCCTATGACCCACTCTTGAGGGTGCATATGCTACAGGTTGGGAGCTGCTACAAAAACTTTCCACTAGGCATGGTGTTACTAATATATCAGTTGTTTTTGTTATTTAAAATGTGCCATTTAAATCTATAACGTCAACCTTTAGAGCTGTTTATCCTCTATCAAAATAATGCTTCCATACCAGTAGGTATGCACACAGTTATGTGGTCATATAATTAGGTTTGATTTGAAGCCTACATGCAGCACGTTCTTTTAAAAATTTGCACCCAGAAACAACAACGAAAAAAAAAAAAAAAGCCTTTCGCTTACTAGAAGGACTGTATGTGGCTTCGACTGGAATCTCTTCCGTGTCTGACATCTCTGAAGTGCCANTCTCTTCCGTGTCTGACATCTCTGAAGTGCCAGGAGAAGAAGCACTGCAAGCCTGAAGACAAAGGAGAGGATTTCATATTTAATATTCACTCTCTTGAACTCCCGTGAACATGAATGAATCTATACTTTGTTTAGAAAATTTTTGAAACTGTCAACTTGCCAATATAATTCTGTCACAACACTTATCAGTCATCTTCTTTGTCTCTCTTGACCTTGCCTACTCACCCTTACGACTCAATTTTTGAGACCTTGGGGCAAATTAGTAAATACATTAACAATAATAAAAACTACAAATCCTAGCTTACTTGAACGTGTCAGCCTTGAAGATAAACTTGCAGAGTGGTGCACTGCCTAACACCAAATTGTATTATTCATAGTAATTACAAAACGAGCCGTTGATCCACATTTTACATTGTTGTTAACATTTGGAACAATGCATATCAAGGATCAAACACTTCTTCAAGATTGACTGTCAATCATAAAACCCACCCTAAGTCAACAGTCCAACAGTGGTGGCAGGAAGGAATTTCGCCAGTAAAGACCTATTTTGCGGAATTTTTAAAGCAAGGAGTACAAAAAAGCTGAAATCTGCAAAAATTTTCGCTCAAATACAGTAGAACACCGTTTATCTGCCCTCAGATTATCCGACCGTCCCACTCCAGCAATAAATGTATGTTTTCTCATCAAATACTGTAATGCACGCATACTAATCATTTGTTTTTTATTGCCTTAGTTAAATTTTAAACCGCAGAGTGTGTATGTACAAGATAAATACTTTACCATTTCTCAGAAAAGCATAATATTGTACATTATTTCATGTTTTTAATGCTTTTTGTTGTGTTTCCCTTCGCTCCTTGGATTATCCTATCTTTTCTGCTATCCGACAATGCCCCAGTCCTTTGGGTGACGGATAATTAATTGGGGTTCTACTGTATTTGCAGTACTATTAACCGCAAAAGGAATGTCGCCCTGTTACGTGATGCCGTCTGCGACTTTTTGTTTATCCGCCTACCTGAGGGGGCACTGCCAGGTGCTGTGCGACATTACTTTTGTGGTTAACAGTACATAAAGTGTGATTCTTGCTAATGAAATGTGAAAACTCTACACAGTATCCACATATTTTGTAGTAGACAACAGTAGAGCAGCTGAAAAGACTGCTTCCAAGATGTAAAATGCCACTTGCCCCAGTACAAAAGCAAGAATCATGACAAATATGGCCCTAATTGCTGCTTCCAATTGGTTACTACTCTTTAGCTTGGGTTAACAATCCACAACTTATTTACCCACCCTCTTCTTGAGCTGGGGACTTGGTCAGTGCACCATCCTGAAATAAGCTATATTACAATATTGTACTAGGGTTAAAGCGGAAGGGCTCAACTGCAGGAATCTGGGGGCATGAGCAACTGGGTTGGTGGTATGGCAGATTGACTGCCATCAGCCGACACAGTTCAATATGCTCCCTGCTTCTTTGGACCCCACAATTGAGAATAGCTTGCATTTTCCAGATCCATGCAAAGTGGTAAGGAAAGAGAGAAAAAGAGGAAATTCGCATATTGTGCAGTGCCTGGGCAAGATAGTTACAGATGGTTGATCACATGCCAACAAAAAGTATTGCCATGATTTTAGGTTGGTCACAAGGATCGTGGCATGGAATGCTTGGCAAGGTTGGCAGGCATTGTTTAGATTGATTGCGTTGCATGCTATACTGCCCCGCCCTGTTCACTATCACTCAAATGCAGTGAAACCTGTGTCTAGAGGAGTTGCACTACTGCACAAAAATTTTCTGCACTGAACAAGTTTAATGTATATGCAATGGACCTCGGAAATCCTACTTAGGATAAGTTCTGTAATGAGCACATTTCCACTAAATGCAGTCTGTTATGCACAGGTTCATTCTCAACACATTCACAGTTCATTCTAAAAAGGGGCACTAACTGCTATGAATACTGCTATGAATATGTTTGCTTTTTTCCACGAAGAAAAAATGCTACACACCATGATTGTGTAAAATCTTCTGGCCAGCAACTCCATACCTTACAACACAGATGTGACTCTAAGCACTTAAATACTGTACTAGTGAATCCACATATTGCAGGATGGTCGAATTTGTGTATGTACAAGTTAGTAACATCACACAATGTTAAGTAGAATGTTTAACTCATACCGCATTACTTAATTCTACCTAAAGCGACCCACCTTTCTGCCTGCAAGTCTGCTTGTCTTCCGCAGCTCCTCATCAGTCCACTTCATCAGCTTCATCATCCGCTCTTCCAGTGGCCACAATGAAATGGTCTTGTCATCCAGGTAGGCAGCAGCTCTAATCATTGTTGACCTCTTGAACTCATTCCAGACCTGTGGAGTTGGAAACATTGTAAAATAACCCTCTCAGTCTACTAGTGGTTTACACAAAATCATACCTGTTGCCACTGTTCCGGGTTTCTCTTGGGACCTTCAGCATCATTGAGCTTCTCAGCTGCATCTGCCCACAAGTTATGCATGTCTGTTGCCAACATGTGGCCAACATGGCCAAGTGCCAGCATCGGGTTGGACTCCATGAAGCACACCATTGCCTCAAATTGGGCAGGAGAGGTCTGAACTGATTTGGCAGACTGTAGTGATAGACCAGAAATTATTTATTGAGTTCCCGGGTAATTTTGGTACAACGTAGCAATGAATCTACGTGCAACAAAATGTCAAGAAAACATGAGATACGTTAAAATTATCTGTCACAGATGACATGAGTGTGTCCTCGCCTTATTTTTATGACTTATATTTTCTATTATTTCATTAACCATTAACGCTTTGGCCCCCAGCCACCTAGAATCTATGCGATGAGAACTCGATACCTCAGTACCAGCTACTGTATACCGGCCATCGCCTAGTTTTCCGCTTACGCGTGCCTACTACTACTACTACTACTACTACTACTGGACTGACCTTGACCCCATGAACTCTCATGTGTTGTTCCAGATGTTTTTGGAACATGAATTTCCTGGGACACACTTCACAGGAGAAGGGTTTGTCACTGGAAGAACTTGCTCCACCACCAGAACGGCCAACGTCGTCATGCCACGTCATGTGGGTATCATAGCCTTCTCTGTATCGGAACTTAGCATCACATACGCCACACACAAACTTCATCTTGCTTGGCTTTCGGGGCCTTAGGGGGTCATAGTCAGGATCATTTGGATCCATGTATGTACCCGCATCGGGGTACCTCTCTTCTAGACTGCGCTTTCTGCGGGAAGACTGATTAACAACATTAACCACTTGTTGACTGAAGTCAAAATATGACAAATATTTCCCAAAAGAGAGCAACATTAACTAAATGATTTAATAAGTACATAATGATTAATTATGTTTACATAGAAAAGGCCATAACTAACCCCTCGAGGCGGCTGCTGCTTCAGCACCTGTGATGATGCACCAAGCTCAGTGGAGTGATGGGCATTCTTCATGTGCATCTTGAGGTAGTGGGAATTGGGGAAACGTTTAGCACAAGTTGGGCAACAGAAGGGTCGCTCTGAAGAGTGTGTCGACATGTGGATGTTCAGTCCCTGCTTGCTTTGGTACTCCTTTGCACAGGTGGGACACGAGTATGTGACTCTTGCAGGTGGGTTTGGGGTGAGTGACGGGGGAATTGGGACTCCAGCATGCATGTTTTGCATGTGTTTCTCCATGGCCTTCTGGTACTTAAAAGTCTTCCCACACACCGGGCATGCTCCAACAATCTCGCTAGCTGAGCGGCTCTTACGTGGTTTTTTTTCCATTTGACCAAACTGGAATAGGGAAGAAAAGCTAGGATATAAACTAATCAAACAAAATCTTCCCACATCATAGTGCAATTTATTAAATTGATTACTAATAAATTTAACATATAATGAAGTTAATACCTCATAGGCAGCACCACATTAATGTGTCATTGATCTCTAACGCTACCTTGTATCCCAGTTCTGTACGTGACATATTTTGCACTACTGCCCCCTTCATATAGCTATTTTAGTGTCTGAGATACATATTTGCAACTTAAGACTGTGCCATTATTTATTGGTTCTAAAGGGTTGGTTCAGGTACTGAGCCATCAACAGGTGTAGCGGTATGTAATTTTTTATCATACATTGCTTCCCAAATATCGATGACATACCTCATTTCTTTGCTCCAGGATATGGACATCCTCCTCTCCTTCCGAGGAGAGCTCTTCTGTATCGGAAGCTTCACTTCGGCTATTGGCTGAAGCATATTTCATCACCTCCGACACAGCCCGTGAATAGAATCCAACTGACTGAATCTCTTCCACTTCATTGTCATCGTCTTCCTCCAACTTGGTCACATCCTTATCCGAAGTGTCTGATTCATCGTCAGTCAATTCCATCTGGTGCCCGATGTAATTTACTTCAGCACTGGCAGCACCTAGATGGTTCAGCTGCGCTACCGTCACAGATGTTCCGCTCGGCATGGCCAAAGTACTCTTGCTTGCGTCTGCCATTTTTCTGTATAATGAAATGTCCATACAGTGTGCTATAATGACAAAATTGTCATTTTGAACCAATTGCATACGAACGGAACTTCAGCTTAGTATTATATCAGGCCTCTATTTCTTATCTGGTGCATTCCCTACCATGCTCAATTACTTCTTACACTCATTGTATGTATGTCTGTTGTTTTAACCAGTCTGTCACCAACGGACAACACAGTTTAACCCCAAATTACCAACAATCGTGCATCCCACTTGCATCTGATTAGCTTTCTCCAACTGTGAACCTCGAATTTTTTAAAGGAATAATTATAAAGGATGACTAACCCCGCCCCAAAAAGTGAGACCCACCCGTCTCAAACGATGGCCGAAAATTGATTCACATACTGCCGATTTTTTTTTATACATAAAATCCTGGATGCAGCGGAATCCATACCTCTTCAAACGAGGGGCGGGCGGACACGGGGCAGGTCGGGCAACCTGGTGCACTCCTGGGCACTCGAGCCAGCGCACAACTTTAAAGCCGTTATATCGCCATTTTTATAATGCAAAATTTTAATGAACAAAACCGACGCTCAATATGGACGACTGGTCGCGTCCGAATAGACAAGGATGCACACGTGGCCTACGCAGTCTGCTCTCTTTCCGCAAGTTCCACCGCTTATAAGTAGTCAACATCTATCAACATTAATTCACCACAATTTAATTGATTACATTAGCAAAATATTTAAGACACTATTGAACGTTTAACTGGGGTAAAGCATGGCGACTTAGTAGTTAGCAAGTGCGGACACAGCCGGATTAATATGTTGGCACTTTAATGAATCAAAATTGTCATTTTAAATATCATAATTAATTATATCAATTTAATTTACTGTCCATGAGGTTATAGACACCGTGATTGACTGGTGTCAAGCATGTCAACTTCACATATGCGGAAGCGGCGTCTCATTAGCACTTGAGAACTTGACAGCTCAAACCCGGTTCAAACTGAAACTGGGAGAGAAAATTCCAATTAAATGTTGCGTTAGACGTATTCGTCCCAAATGGAATATTACGTGATGCACTGCAACTATAAAAATTGATGTAATTATCGGCCGAATGACGACACATTCCTTCCAGAATGTCCGACGTGGACGGCGTGCGCAATTGGAGTTAATTTTATTTCATGCGAGTGCGGCGCGTCATGTTCTTCAAATCATCTGAATTTTCTTGACATTTAAATTGGCAGTTCATGCAAGGTTCATGTGTGATTTATATTACGATAGTTGATCACCAAATGACTGCAGCATCTGTCTTCTGAAGGTGCACTTGCTTACAGGCCCTGGAGAGGTTCGTATATGTACTGTATTGAATGATTGAGACTTCACACTAAGTTATATATGGAAAAGGAGGTGGAATGTAAAAAAAAAAGAGTGTCAATTTCTCATATTTGGTCCACTGCAACTACCTGTAACTTAAGTACAAATGTGGGTAATCCTGAAACCGTTGACAATTGGTCTTCCCTCAGCAGATGAGCCTGTTCAAAATTGAGGTTGTGGAGGAAGCTGAAGAAGAGACAAGCACATTTGAGGACTGCAATGACAATGCGGTTGTTAAGCAGGTGGTCTGGGATGCTGACTCCATGCAGGAAATGATGGGGTCTGAGGTGGCGGAGAACGATCAGTACCCAGTGGAGGACATGCAGAGCTCCCCGCTTGGCAGTGTCCCATGCGGAGATGTGGACGGCATACTTAGGACTAGGGCGAAGGTATTCGATCTCTTATGCGGCACCCTGAAACTGGGATTAACACCAGTGCCTGTCTGGATTAGGTTCCAAAAGTCAGCTTGACGAATGGCAGGAGCATCCAGTCATCTATGCGAGCACTGGCCAGCAGATCTGGTAGAAAGACATTTCCATGTACGCACTGTGGAGATGTGTTCCTGACAGAAGGCGTGCTCAGCATGCATCTCTCCAGCCACAACCAGAAGCTTGTTTGCAAGAGGAGATGGGAGGAGAGCGAGAAAGGAAGCTCAGATGATGGGCAGGCCTCCTCTGGACTTGTGGATGATGGAAAGGTTTCACCAAAATGTGTGCCAATGCCAAGAGGTATGAGAGGGTGATTTTGTGATGTTATAGTCCGCATGCAGGAAGTTTCTAAATTTAAAGAAATTGTGATTTATCCCCCCTCCTCTAGGGATGAAGCCATTTCGTTCTCGACGTCCAAACTGGGGCTCCGATGAGATTGAAGCCCTTCTTTCAATGATGGAGTTAAACTTACCTTTGACTACAGGAAACCTATCTCAGCATCTGCCCACCCCTGCAGCAATGCGCAAGGCCTGGGAAAAAGTGGCCATGGGAGTTAACATGGTCTCACGTCATGGGAGGAGTGGAAATGAAGCGAGGGACAAATGGGTCAATCTCAAAAGCTCTGTAGGTCCATGCTTTCTGGACGTGACTTTTCAAAATGTGGCGATTAAAAATTGTGTCAAATACACAGATAATGCATGCTATTTGTGAACATGGGTGCATTAGTATTTTCTATTGAATTCATATGAAGTCAAGCTAGAGGCATTTTCAGAAGATGTTTTGTATGAACTAATTAGTAGCCATTTCTGGCAGAGTAAAATTAAGGCGTCAGCAATGAAGCTGGGTGGTGGGTGCAAATCCAGTCAGGCTCTGACTCCAACCGAAGAGAGAGTGCTGTCCATCTTAGGGATGGAGATGAATGAACCTGAGGCAATCCCAAGTGAGGATGGTACTGAATCAGAAGAGGTGAACATTACTTCCAATGTGTCAGAAGATACCAGCAGGACAACAGATGCAATGTAAGTTGACAGAAACCTATACTTATATGAGGTGCAGTATGTAATGAATAATGCACAAGGATTTCAAAGAGGATGTGACAAATATTATTCCTCCACAGGGCTTCTAAAGCAAGAAAAGAAGCCCCAAGTGTTGTACAACCTGCAAGACAAACAAATCATAGCGGTAGGCACACAAATGTTATCACATTCAAAAGCAATGAATTTAGTTTTCAAGTCTTTCATGCACAATATTCTTGCCAGATATGATGAATGATACCTCATATCTTGCAGGCCTAAAGGAAACGAGGCATCTAAAGAGAGAGCGATTGTTTCCTGGATGCCGGCAGATGCCAAAGGTAAATTTCCCATTTTTTGTACCCTTCAGCTGTGATTTACAATGCTTTTTGCTTATCTTATTCATACATGTAGAGGAAGTACAGTACATTTATTTAGCTGACATGATGGTTATTAGTTACATAAGTATTGTAAAAATATGAATTTATAATGAAACTGAATACTCCTGCTAGGCAGTGCGTCACATTCTGGCCACCCGTCGCAGCATGGCAACAGTTGCTGAATTGCTGCGTAACCAGTCTCAGGAGATCAAGAGGATTCGGGAGATTGGGGAGCAGCTGCTGGAAGTGAGCCAGGCCAAGCTGGAAATGGACAGGAGGAGGTTGGCCATTGAGGAAGAGAAGATGGAGATGGACAAGGCAGCCATAAGGGCAAAGTTTTTAATGATGTGATGAGACATGTAATTGTGTGTGGTATGAATTTCAGCTGATAAATGAAGACCATTTTAAACTACTGCATTTAACCAGCTGGCATTTAGTGTTGAGTAATATATCTTGCAGTTAGTGTTTCCTATTATGGATAATTTCTGAGCCAGAAGAAATCTCAGCCCAAGGCTGCACCGCTTGTGGGGTTATAAAATGAATTGTGGATCTCATAAAAGTGATGGGGGGGAAAAAAGAGTTACTTTGTGCACAGTACATGACTGTTGTGATAGCCTTTCAAGTCATTAAATGCTTGTTCAAAGAGGATATTCACAAGTTGTGTTTTAGTCACTTCCTCGACCTGGCTAGATTAGTGTTATCCTGCATTCTTCAATACTAGTAGTGAACCTGTTGCCAAATTTTGGCAATACTGACTGTCTCCCCCCACTTGGACATAGTACGATAGGATAGGCCACTACCAGTTGGTGCATAGACATTCCCTCTGCACACTAGTGCTGCTGTGGCACTCTCAGGGGGAATGTAGTACTACATGCACATTGGTGATGAGTCACAGCATGGACGAAGCTCACCAGGGCAGTCTTGCCTCCGTTGAAGTGTGTCCCAAGTTGGTACACACTTGGTTGGAACTCCGTCTGCCATAGAGAGTGAGTCTGTTGTGTCGTGCCATTATTGAACGGGGAAAGTGATAACCATAAAACCATGTGAGAACTATGGTAACTAACAACTAAGTGCACCTAGGAGCTAGGACATAGGTGACAAGTCAACACTCTTAGAGACGGAGTCGCATCTAGCAAATTCTGAACATGATGCAGAGGATCATTCTGCTAGGTAAATTATCAGCCATGAGAAGGATTAAACCCCTAGGTGAATTATTATTAGCCACGAGTAAAATTAATCTATTTGGTGAATAAATTATTATCTATGAGGAGGACTCTCTCTCTGGGATTAATCTGCTAGGTGAATTATTCTCCACTAGTAGCAGAGCCATTGCCAAATTTTGGCAACACTACTTGGCCCACCCCCCAACTTGGACATAGTAAAATAGGACACTGCCAGTTGGCGCATAGGCTCTCCCTCTGCACACTCCTGCCCCTCTCAGGGAGAAAGTAGTACTGCATGCACGTTGGTAATGAGTCAGTGCAGTGTGCCCAAGTCCACCAGGGCCCTATACTACTTTCTCCATTAACAATTAAAGGACAGAAGTTAAATCTATGGTAACTACTATCTACGCAATGAGTAAACTTATTTACAGTGTGGAGTCACACATCAATTCTGTATAATATTTAAGGGGCGATAGCCCCTTAGTAAGACCGTAGCATAGATTTCAACAATGAATTTCTTCAACATCTTCTTCTTGTTGTTACGCTTTTTTTATTCGCCCTAACTCAAGTTCTGCTGTAGGTAGAGCTTCCAAATTTTGAACACAGATGCCCACCGTCGTGAAGTGCATTCCTACCATTTACAGCTGAACTCAATTCCTCTTCAAAAGGCCGCAAAAAAAATGAAAAAGACGTTTCTATTTATTTGCTCAATAACTATTCGGAATTTGGTTTCTTCATCAAAGGGCCGAATGCGCAGTAGGATGGTGCGGATTTATGTTCAAAACCTCGCACTTCCACCTGCTGCAGGATTGAAGTTATGATTTTTTTTACGTCAAATACTTCATTTGTTCGCGATTCCATCGCCTAGCAATGTCAATTCCTATTTACACCTCGCCATATTGTTAGGGAAATGTTACCCTGCTTCTCTGAAGTGAACGATTAGCTCTTGATTGTACTTATTACAGTTGAATCCGGATATAACAGCCTCGGATATAACATACTTGGCTACAAAGGCCGTCCCGGCATGCTTCCATTAGGCACTGTGTATTTGCACTCCTGATGTAACAGACTCATTTTCACCTCACCTCCGGTATAACAGACCATTT
>KZ538679.1:0-47904 GCA_000934665.2 Catajapyx aquilonaris
GTCGCAGAAGAAAGGTTATATATACAGATCGAGCGTGCGTGTAACAAAAACAATGTGCCTACCCCTCTCCTGCCGCTTTACAGTAGTCCTCTAAAGAACCCAACCTGCAAGAGACAAAAAGGAAAAAAAAACACACGTGGTATGAGTGCATACACAACAAAGAGGCCCCGTTCTCAACAAATGCAAACAAACTCATATCCGAGAGTGCTCCTAATTAAGTTCAGACGCAGTTTTGACTCCCCCAGACTGACTGACATGTGACACGAGAGTAGCGGTTTTGTCCCCAGCGGGAGGGTCCTTCTCAGAGCTCCGGGGTCCTCCTTTCCCTCCAATCTCATCGCGGTAATGGAGAGAGCATTAGGAAGCGACGATGGGTGTCGACTCGTCGGCCTCCTCACCTCCAGAAAACCAGTTAGGAGCACCGGATAATAGCGCCCAATGTCAGCACCCATGACCCCCCATTTCATTATGGGAGACTGCACCAGAAGGGTGAGAAGTCCGTCTTTTCTTTACAACCTCTATTAAACGGCACCGCGCAGCGGCAGCCCCCAGGAAAAATCCGGGAAGGGGGGGAACTTTTCTTAATCTTGTTACCATCCAAAATGTGCTCCGACTCTTGAAGCACCCGGATTCCCCATAAGGCCGACTCCCATTATTGTCTAACGAGGCGTTTTACGATAAATAATTTATCTGCCCATAAACCGTCCATCTGACTCACCTCTTCGGGACTGTCCATCGGAAGGCAGCCCACTGATCAACTCGTTAGCCCATAAGCACAGCAATAATGCAAGAGGCGGCGGTGTCCGGTCAGCCCNGCCCCCCCCCCCCTCCCCTCCAAACCCTCGGGGAGCATAATTCATCAATAATGGGCGCCCGTACAGAAGTGTGTATTATAGGCAACAGTAATTCGCGGGAGTCGGTCCCGGGGAAGCTACCCAATCTCGACGGGGACGGCGGCGCGCACAAAAGAATTGCCCTCGGAATGGGTGTCATCACTTGCAGCCAATATACCTTTTTATTGCCCGCAGACTGGGCCATCGCCAGTATCGGGCCTACCGGATTCATCTCCTCCCTGGCACATTGATCACTTTGATTCCGGTTCGAGGACTCCCCCAATTTCCGCCAAAAACTCCATTAATTTTTTTTGTGTGTGTGTGTGTCGCACCGTGCACTATCTTAGCACCGGGGACTGGCCGTCCGTCACCCGGTAATCATCATTTGCATGCAAATCCATCACCTCCCCCCCGACTGATTAAATTTATGCACATGCCCGGCCAATGTTCCGCACTAAATATCCATGTACACTGACATGTGAACAAGACAAACTAGTTTGCGTCAACGTGTTATGACGCATGGTCCGCGCAATAAATCGGCGGGCCCAGATTACCTGCCGGTACTTGACAAAAGGAGTCCTAGTGATTACGGTGGAAGTGACAGGCATCGTGTTTGTGTTATGTTGCGGAGACGGTCTCATTAGCGAAGAGCAGTGACACGTGCGGGACGCCACTGCCAAAAAGGGTTGTCCCTCTGTCATACCCGGGGTTGAGAGCGAGAAGAAGAAAAAAAATAAAAATTGGTTCCTCCGAAGCCCCCGAGGCCTGCTAATTATGATCCCTAGCGCCCCCAGCCCAACCCAAGTCTCCCCCTATTGTTTCGCGGCTTGCAGTCGACGGGGGGTCCCAAGGAGTAATTGTCGTGCCCCGGGGGAGGAAACCTCTTTTGTTGGATGTCGTCGCCTTTGCCTCCGAGCCTCGGTGTCGCATCTCCTTTTGTCCGCGGATCGATTGGGGGAAATGAGGGGGCTGGTGGTTGCACACGCTGCATGCACACGTACCTGCACGGCGAACCAGTCGGCAACACGTCGCAGGTCGCAGCCGACCATGGCCCACTCCTCTTGTGGCAGCGTCATTTGAACCGGGGCGGCGGGAGGGTCCGGGCTGGTAGATGGCAGCACGGTGCGGTGTTGGGGCTCGGCCTCAGGGCGAACTCGGACGGTGCTGCCGCCCGCCTCGGCCGCGGCCCTCAGTCGCACTTGCTCCAGGTGGTACAGCCGCAGCCTCAGCTCCTCCTCACCCACCTGTCGAGGTGCAGCATGGCCCGCCCTGGGGTCGGACCAGGGGCAGGTGGTCACCTCCTCGGGCTCCGCCAACTGGTGGTGCTGCACCGGCGGCGAGGGGAAAGTAGCGCTCTGTACCAGGTCCGGGAGTGGCAACGGGCCTCGACGTCGACGTCGTCGCCGCCGACGTGGCGCCGCTACTGTAACGACACCGCAAGACATATTTAGCCAACAGTCCATTTTTTTTGTTCCCGACTGTACCGCCCCGCCAAAAACAAACCGTAACAATATCCGATCTCACAAGGGTCCGTTTCTTTTCCCCCCATGTTGCCCNCCCCCCCTCCAGTTTCTTCCCCCTCTGGGTGAAGGGTCTGGTGCCCCTGTTATCTGGCGATGAGCAGGTTCAAAACAATACTGGTGCCCCCGGGGCAACCCCCACAGCTGCTGCCTGGAGAAGGTCAAGGAGGTGCATCCAGGCAGCAGACTTCTCATATTTTTATTTTTTTTTGTACACATCATGCAACGCAATCCCACTCGTAATAAACAGACTGATTACGCGCTGTCAACCTCGTCTGAAATGACTTAATAAACGCGCGCTCAATTTGCCCTGGGCCGCATCCCACGCAAGACCCCCGGATGATTAGTCACATGGTTGGCAGTTACGCTACCGGTGTACAGTATTTAATTGTGTGGCCCGGTGTGGCCGTACAACAAACTTTGGCGCCCAGCTGATTTCCCCGCCTGAAGACACACAAGTCGAAACATGTTTGTCCTTGGCCCGACTTGTACATTTGGGAGGCGCCACGTTGAACCCCCGCCACTCGCACGACCTTGAGAGTAAGTTGGGGCCCACGCACATCTAGTTACCCCGGTAGTTGTTGCATCAGACCACAGCTGTGCGAGAGTAACGACCTGACGAGGTCGCTGACTCACAGTGCAGGTGCATCGCGGCCTTGACACCCTGCCTATAACTAGGTCACTTTACGCGCACTGAGGTCACTGACACCGGTACTTACCCACAGCTCGTCTCCGATGTAGTATCGCCCTGGCCAGCTCATACAATATGTCCCGCCAGTTGTCCCTCAAAAAGCGGCATATGACCTGCAGCAAATCATGCACCGGCACCACGTTGTCTTCTTCCGGATATATGGGCACGGCGCCGGCCACGCCGATCACCAGCTGTACCGACACCATACCTCCAGTCAGTAGGCCGCACCACAGCCGAATGAACCACTCTGCTCTGTGTTTCCAAACTACAAGTCCAAGCAGGCCGCCTCGTGCTGTGGCCTGCATCACCCATGGCCCTGTACTGAGCAACACTCCAGCCAATCACAGCACAGGATGACGGGGCCTCGCAGCATGTGCTGCTCCATGTGTTTTGTAAACATACGTGGTGGGGGTTGCTAGGGAGGGAGATGACCTCCAGTGGTTAAAAAAGTAACCGGGCGCCAAACACTTTTCGGACCCGTTCGCGCGCCCGACTCGTTCCCGCCGGCGGGAAAAACACCCCCACCACACCCCAGCAGGTTGGGACATGCCACGTGCGCGTACTGTCTTGCAGCATACCTACGACAGGTGTAATCCGATATTGATTCGCATAGATGACAAAACGTCTATGACATTATATTGATCCGCATACCGCATACATGTCGTATGAGGCTTATCGCATTCCACATGCTGGCTGAGTAGAAAGCCTGGCGCCGTTTGTGATATGAAAAGGAAAATAAAAAATAAGCAGATACTGGTAATCAATTACGCAGCACTTTTTGATGTAAGCATCTTACTGAAATAGCCTGCAAGAATAGGCAAGATCAGGAGGTCAAAGGTTCGATACGCGTTTGATGGTTCGATTCGCTAATTATAATAATTAAAATGTATAATTTGACACTCATTCACAGATGGGGAAAACACTACCGGTGAATCAACACTACACTTATTTGCATATGAACCGTACTTCCAGGAACCTGACAATTGGAGCGGTATGGCCTGATACATCACCAAAAACATCCCCCTTTAAAAAAAAACCGTGACATACGACTCCTCGCACTTTCCCAACACCCTGATGAACCTAATGAGCACCGTCCATCAGAAGCCCCAAAATGGACCTCAATCCATCACACCCCATGAACAATAGGGACCAGAAAGACACGTTAACCCAACTCTAATTTATTTTCCCGCCTTATCCTACATAACCCAGTTATTATAGTCCAACTAGGATTGTATATATCTCCCCCCTCCCCCTTCCCTCCCTCCTATTTCCTAGATAAATGTCTTTTTGATGCGGTGACTTCCCGATCTGGCCACCACCACTATCTGTTGAGTCTTATTAAAAGGAGATACAAGAGGGACCTCCCTTTGACTGGTCCAAATCCGGGCGAGATGCTAATTACCCTAGGGGTGTAATTGTACGGAGGGCGACTAGGGAGCATCATTTAGCATCCAGCCTAGGTAATGAGATATGGCGGATAAAGTCTTCGGGGTTCTAAAGCCAGATGAATGAATAAAAGGTCTCGATTCGCACCCCATGCTTTCGTCTTCTACACTTTTTTTAAAGGAAAAAAAAATAGATGAGGGGGTTGGAACAGGATGATCTTGCCCAATCAGCCAAGTACAATGTAGGTATTAAAGAGGGTGGTAATTAGCTGGGAGTAATTAGAAAGAGAGATGATTCCATGGCTACTTCAAGGGGATTTGACGCTTTTCAGTAGGAAGAATGGTGAAGGGTGTGGGGATTGGCGGGTAGTGTGTCAATCTTTCATTAAGTTCAATAGTCATAAGCAGTGTAATTAATATGGCTACTGGGTCAGGTTCATGATGTCATTTTTTATCCATGGCCTATCAGTCATTATCATGACCTGCCATGACCGTTTGTTGCACCTATTGACGCACTATGTGGCATAATGCACATGATAAAAAGTGATGAGTCGACCTTTTGACGCATGTCGCGACTGCACTTACGGATGACAATATCAATGGCCATCAGCAACGGTTCACGGCTACGGGGCGTTGTATTTTGGGAGCATTTTGAAAAGCTGTACAATCGTCTAGACCAGGAGACGTCTTTTGAGACTGACCCGAGGGGATTTCTGCCTCCTTTCATCACATTTTGAGTGGTTGTCAATATTGACGTACAGGGGCACCTAAGTACAGGTACGAGGTCAAGTGCTTGGACAAACTAACCTTGTTGCTACCTCTTGCATAATTCTATATAGCAGATCGATATAGCATGACTTCGATGTCATTTACAACGGCTATAGGCTAATCTGGATATTTGATCATTAATCTAAGGTATAATCTTGACGCCTCCTCGTAACCCTTACTCTATTTTGCAAGTATATCCGCCCGAGTTCCATAATAATTTATGTTGTAGGTTTATGCATATTGACATCAAAACATCACATACGCCCCCCTTCACTAAACCTGCGCAAACATCATGCATGATTGAGATTCTGAGAAACGATCAGTCTAAATGATATTGAGTTCCAACCTGTGGCAGCATTCTTTTCAGATGTTTCACATGGAGAGCTCCCCCTGACTCGAAAATTACTCTATACCTGGGAAGGTGTGACTCACCTTGTATGAATCACTGTCTACTACCCTGGAAGTGTTTGTGTAGCGGAATCCCAACTCATAATTGTGTCCAAATGCATGCGACACACAATTTGCGAAATGGAATCGGTCTCATTTTTCACCTGTCCATCGTCAGAGTGTGTCTTAATCTCCCTAATCTTCCAAGAAGGTCCCGTAAGATCTGGAAGAACCATTTTTCATCCGTCTGCTACCAAGCCACGCATCCTATTACAATCCAAACTAATCAATCCTCCAGATTTGCACTCAACCGGCAGGTTTATGTAAGATATCTAGTAGATAGCGTGTAGCCTTTCCAGCCTTAAAAAAAAAACAACAACAACGGGAACAAAAGCCCGGTAGCCATCTAGCCATCCCCATCAACACATTAATTTTACGAGGCACTAAAGTAATGAAAGCTGCTTTTCCAGTGTTGCTACTAGGCAACACTGGATGATACTCGTATTTGGTCTTCTAAGAAATGACCAGGTCCAGGTACACACTTGTTGCTAAGGGGGGATTGAAAAGCTGAAGGAACGGACACTTGCTACCTAGTATACAAGGGACTGACCTCTGGGCCACCTGGGCCAAACAGCCTCGGGGGATACGGCACCGTAGGAACCCACCCCTCTTCAATTCCCTAAAGGCTTTTGTGGGTGAGTCATGCCCCGGTAAAGCAGGTGAGGGAGGGTCAACGGTCAGTCCAACAGTATTTACCACACAGGTGTGTCGAAATTCTGTTTTAAAAAATTGTATTCCAGATTTGTTACATAATGTCCACTTTTGAAAGTCAAGGTGTGTCAATACCTGTATTTACGCCATAAAGTGGTTTTTAATCAGAAAAAATATGGCTTTTCAAGGTCCTGCAAACAACAAACTAGGAAGTTTGGTAAGGAGTGAGTCAGTCATGAAAGTCACGACCATGGCCACGAATTGTGAACGACCTGAGTATACTGTTTGGTCACTGAAGAAGGTGGGAGGGTGGGGTAGGGGGTGACTCAGAGCACAAACCCTGAGCTTCCTTTTCACCCGACTAAAATCCGTGAAAGACCCGGTTTTTTCCCCCCTTATTTTGGAACCACGACCCGAACTAAATCCTGAACATCTGCACTCCCAACTTTTGGTACGTCCTCAAGGTTTTGCGCAACATTTCGTAAAAATCCCTGGGTTCTTATCTAGTCTGACCTTGACTTGTAACAACCCGTACTTTATCGTAACGGACCGCACTTGCTCTTTGCGGTTGTACATCAAGGATACACGTGTCACACATACACAAAAGTGGTCTTCCAAAATAGGATGTGGTACACTTGCCAATATTGAGATTCAACCGGTATTTTTGCAAACACTTGTAATTACTCTCAATTTTTACAGATAATTTGCACACGCGATACACACGTGTTTGGGCGAGTCCTGCAACAGGTCACCGTTTCATATCCATCAGGTGCTCTTTTTTTATCGACCCAGGGATAGCCTTGCGGCCAACGTTTGTTTACAACAAAGAGTAATGACCTTCACTAGCTTCAATTCGCGCCTTTGACGATTGGCAAAAAAAAAAAAAAAAACGGGTGATGAATCTATAATGGTGTCCATTTAGAGGTCCCTGACCTACCAGGCTAATAGTGACACAGCTGCTAGTAACAATATTCCACAGAGCCAGTGGGGCATACCCTTCCTGAACTTTTCTCTTCCAAAATGCACCTGTTGCCTTTAGAAACAATTGGCACCAGGACACCGTTGGTATGGGACAATCTTCCGGGTGCACGACCTGAACGTCTCAAACTGCTGGTCTTACTCAACTAGTAACAGCTTGCACCTTGACCTTCCTTCTGGTTACGCCATCACCTGTCTCTCAACGGTCCACTTACCACCCACCTGCAATACCATTTGTGAGTGCCAGTCTTTCAATGAATTGGAGTAATCGGACCCATACACCGTGAAACACCTACCGGGTGAGTCAGTAAGTATTGCACATGGAGCAGGAATTTTTTTGAAACCACCGGTAGTTATTATTATTATTATTATTATTATTATTATTATTATTATTATTATTATTATTATTATTATTACTATTAATTTTTTGAAACGACAGGCAGCCATATTTGGTACATCTCGACGGAAATGAGGTCCCCGGTTGCAGAGGATGCAGGTGTGGAACCATGTTAACATCACAAGTGATCTGAAGAAAACCCGGAGCGGAAGAAAGGGCGTGTCTCTTCTCTTTAAGATTTTCCTTCAGCTTTTGACTTGATCTGTCGGCAGCTGCTGCTGTCCGGTCTTTATGCACTTCTCTAGGGGTATATTCCGTAGCCGAGTTTCCCACGACCTAACACTACAGGACTGCTATATACCTTCCTGATCGCACAATAATCATAATCATTCAGTGGTTGGGGAAGGGGCGGATGGATTCGGATCCCAAACGGCTCTTCTGCTCTTCATACACGTATTATGATGGTCGCCAGAAGGCAAGGAAAGAGTTACCCTGGATGGTGCGTTATTATTATGATTATCAGCGTCATCTAGAGTATTGTTATTTCCATCATTATTATCATCAGCGTGTGGTGCTGTGCAATCTCACGGCTTATCATAGTCACCCAGGGGGGAAGTAGTAACCATCAAGTTTCATATACAGTACGCGACTATTAAATGCTCTGTTATGTGATGTACGAGCTACAGTTCATGAGGGTGGTCTTGCTAGTGCTAACCAACCAATGGCGGACATTCAAACATGGGCGGTTTTAAAAGTAGGCCAAGTGAGACTGCCCAGGTTGGTGACAAGTTGATATGAGTCATTACTAGCACTGACTAAAAGTTATCGCAAGGTGCAGTTCAGGGTTATCTTAATAATAGAAACTATTGTATTTTTTTTTTACATATCCCGAACAATAAATTTCTAGACCAAAACAATAAAAATCGATCAATTTCTCATAGATACCAAGGGGTCGAGGTGAGACTCGGGAGACAAGCGACGACGATTTTGAAAAGTGTTCCCTGAGTGGCCCTTGGCGCCCTGTCTGTCTTTTTTTTTTTTTTTGTATGTTCCCTCCCTATGCATGTGCTCCCCCCCGTCCCATCCCCGCCTCACAGGCCACATAATGGGTGCATTGGGACGGGGATGGATCGGAGGGGACACAGGTGTTGGTTAGTAGGCAAGGGTGACCATGGAAGAAGGCCAGTCAGTCCCCCTTTTCGTGCCCACTCTCATCCATTATTCATCCCCGGGTCCTTCCTCCCCAAGGGGGGAGGAGGGGAAGATGGCAAGACCCAACCAAACACGGGTACACAAAAAATAGGCCTACTCCGGAGGCACCATCACAACCGAACCTTATAATAATAAAAAACGTAGAACCAGAGGGGTGAGTTCCAAACAGGTGCGTCGGATTTTCTTACACCCACGCCTGAATATGCCGCCATGTTTGGTCCAACCCGAATAAATCCTGCAACCTAATCTGGTACCAATAAATTGGAATGCAACCGGATCCGGACTGGTGTCGTAGTGCTGCAAACTGCAGTGTCGAGAAGCCTTTTAGTGCATGGAGGCGACCGTGAGTGTAACGTTACATACACCATGCTGCATTACCCAACTGCAATGCAAGCCCTAGTTTTCAATTGGAAACCCGATCGAGGCGAACCAGCACTTTACCGCTTCGCTCATTCCCTCTTTTCGCCCCAATTATTTTCCCCAGCCCATCATATACTACCGGGCTAATGGCTGGGGCTCATCTACCTCGACTATACATTACAAACTACCATTATTATGATTGCGGGTCATATGTATCGATAGCTAAACTGGGAAGGGGTGAAATTTTAAAATGGTGGGTGAAATTGCAGAATATGGCGTAGATTCGGGCGGATGTTTGTGAAGATAGTAGACCTCAACTTGGGATTATTTCCTGGTTTCCTCTCAGGTTAACCTCGTTTTTATATGGAATCATATACAGTGGGCATACTTAGCTGTAAATAACTCACAACCGTGGATTTCTTCTGTATGCATACGATATGCAACACAGGTTACATATCTGGCTAGGATAAGCTACGTTACGTAAATATGTACACAACTCGAGCGTATTTACCCCTCTGCAAAAACAAAAGAGCAAACTCGGATTACCACGCGCTTGTACTATACCCGCCGAGTCAAATACAGCACTGGTAATTGATTGTTATTGACATAATTTCACGCTTTCCACGCCTATGAACACTTGGACTCATATTCAATCAGCGTGTCCCTTATATATAGCGATTCCCATTTATTCCAACGCTCACAGAAGGGGGATTACAGCAAACAAATTAAAAGCTGACATGCGGACAACAAAGCCCGCGGCGTAGTGTACCTCGTACACATACCCCAGCATATAGTGACAGGTATACAGGGACCGAATGACACCACCCATCTTTTGTCTTTTTTTTGTATCGCTTTTTGGAGGCTCATCTGTCACTGGAGCTGGTTTCATTTCTCGCCTGGTTACCCCCGTACCGGATTCACCCAACTCGGCCTTTTGTGTTGCTCGCGGGACTTTTTGGATTTGGTTTCGCCGGGGGTAATTATTTTTACCCTGAGGTGCAGGGGACCTACCCTGCAATGGAGGGGGGTGCCCAGGGCGTCCATCAGCCACCAAAAAGTTACACCCCTGAGCAGTGTGGAAAATGTTCCTGAATCCAGAGCTTTTGTTTGCGCAGGTGCACTTCTCCACTTCTCGCCACTATTCTTCCTACCAGCCCCTATATGGCTGCCCTCTGTTACCTTCACAATTTTTTTTCCATGGTAGAGGGCGTCTTTGCCAACACAACAGGTCAATCATGGAGTCTGGGGGGTGTCAAGGTGTCTTCCTAGCCTGATTCGGTATTCATTCAGGGGGAGAACAGTTTGGAAATAATGGGAATGGAGATTTGATTGGGATTATTAAATGCGTAATTAATATCGGGTGTATTTTTTATTATGAACCATAAAGTTTAAGCTATTGCTAACGTATCGTCCCTAAATGCCCGTTGCAATAACTTTATGGCGGTGGATAAATTAGCGTATCATATAATGCACTGTAAACCGGAGTTTTGCGTCGTTTAGTTGTTACGTTCGTCACGTTTTTTTTTTGTATATTATGATGATGAGGTTGAAAATATCTGCTAACGTATTCACTCGCAGTTAGTAGTGGAGGAATAATAGTGTAGGGCTACTCACCAGTTACGATGGAAGTTGTTCTTTTGCACGATCACCTGCAACAAACCAAAAATGATTGTGCATAAGAAAGTGTCCACATGATGGCAAATAATAAAGATACAAGATGGTTCCTTGCTACTGTCATGCTGTATAAGTCGATACATTTTTCTTGACGCCTGTTGTTTGGCCCAACTCGCAGATAAAAATGGAAAGCACATAAGTAAATGACATAGGGAATTCCCTGTGTACCCTGCGCATTTGCACACACGATATAGAGTGGCATGGCCAGCCAGGCAGAGCACAAATCGGTACTCAGAGCATTGAATCAAATCTGTTTTACACCAACGTACAAAACCACTGGCCTGCCCAATAATTCGTGTACTGCACACAGTGTACTGTCGATGGTCGCAGAATTGGGCGAGTCCAAGCAGAATGTGAAGTGCTAAAAAAAAATGAGTGCCCATGGATGTCGGCGATAATAATTTGCAGCTAGGCGGGCGTAGTTAAATAGTCCCCGGTGCTTGGTAAAGGCGAAACCGCATAATTTATTATGATTGGGCTACTCGTTTCGCCCTAACGCTTGATAATTACGCCACATTGTTGCCGCTCATTAGGGCTTTGTTCCGGCCCCGAATTAACTATTAGCACGCCCACCCAGTGCTTTTGGGACGTCACTACGTGACGTCACCAGGGAGCCGTCTTTTTCACGAGCAAACAAGAGACGTGATGATGATCCCTATACGATACAGCCAGTCGTCCGAGGGGTGTTGTATCGTCCCCTCCCCCAAACACAAGTGCTGGAGTCGTGCTATATACATTGGATATCGCACTCCTGACAACACTAGGACAAAGCGGCTAATCACCAATATAGGGCTCTCCAGTACTGCCTGCATATGCTTCGGTTCATTACATGGAGCTACCCGTGCAATCATATTCATATCGCGTTCGTCAACCTTCGCATTCTCACTCAACAATGCTTGCCGCCAGGGCCTGCTATGGATTCCAATAAATTCCATGCTGCCAGTGTACAAATGATATGGGAACGTTGCAGCAGCCATTCGACTCACACAACGGTTTTGTTCGGGGATAATTATGCCTTCACTTGGCCTCTTACAATGCACATGCATAATTAAAATGGGCAGTACGTTTATGTCCGACAATCATTATGGCCACTTGCTCTTAAGTACTGAGCTATAATAATAATAATAATAATAATAATAATAATAATAATAATAATAATAATAATAATAATAATAATGCCATAAATTTTAATATTAATTGTGATGGAGATAGTTGTGGTATAGTTGTTATCATCACGAGCCTGTCAGTACAGTACAGCGTGTACTGTGCAGTATATTATTATAATTATTATTGTGTATTGTAGAACATCATGTATAGCATCATTGGCAAACACTACTGAAACGTGGCTGGCAATTTCGGTTGACAATGGGATTTGGCTGGTACCAATGCATACCTCCTGCCTACAGTGACAAGTGAGAGGGTGCCAACAATGTCACCACTTGCTTTTGTCATTCGCCGACGTGATGGTCGGTGCCCTATTTGCTTCGGACTAGAGCCATTCTACGTGTAATTATTATGCCGAAAACTAACGGGCTATAAAGTTGTGCTATAATCTGATGCTCAAACTTTTTATGTTGTACCATAAACAATATTATTACATCAGTGAGGTGATTCACAACATTACTTTTAATGACTGTAATGACCAAATGGGTCAAAACTGGAAGGTGACAGCGTTTAAAATAATGAGACAACGTTCGAATTTAATCAAATTAAATTTCTAAACACTTCGAAGCTGTCTCTTGTTACACGTTGCAATTGCGAAAGCAGTGTCACGTGCTGCAAGGAACATATAATATTCTCTAAGTTATGGTCTTCAACACTTGGCTAAGAGTTATTAACAGGTCCTTTCTCACGTATTAGGCCCCTGTACTTCATTTAAATACAAATTCATTCTCACCTAATGTTGCAGTAGTCACACACAAATATTGTATGCATAATTTATGCCATTTAAACCACTAATGTAACGTACATGCACGAAGGTGTGTTTTGTATAACAATTAGGTCTTAGGCAATCTGAATTTCCGATGTAAAATCCATAGTTGGCGGCATAATCATCATA
This sequence comes from Catajapyx aquilonaris, assembly GCA_000934665.2. Lineage (NCBI taxonomy): Eukaryota > Metazoa > Arthropoda > Diplura > Dicellurata > Japygidae > Catajapyx > Catajapyx aquilonaris. The sequence goes on from KZ538679.1 coordinate 12,916, forward strand.
ACATATGTAGCAACTGTCAGAATATAATACGAGGTCACCGCTCCAAAATGGGTCTGTTTTGCAGGCTTTAATTATACTAAACATTTGCACAACATATGAATGCACAAACACCGCTTTAAATAAGTTTAAAACGCACTGATTGACACCCTGCATAATCCAGCCGCCCATAATTTTATATTTCAAACCTTCACATCCCCATCCCACTCCCTGCTCGATACCACAACTGTTTAAATATGGTCCCCTACACACTACACTCGACACATTTAATTTTGATATACCGCCCACCATTGACACAATCTATGATAAGTTACTCAATATGTATCAACTAGTGAGGCGGAAAGGACCGTGCATCACGCATGCAACAAGGTGTATACATCCATATATCCTGATGGCACCCCTGCAGGCAAACACCAGCAAGAATACGTCACTGGTCAGCATTGTTGGCTTCCAGGCAGTGATCGGTGTGCGTGATTCGAATGAGTCCCTACGGAAAAAGTGTGGTGGGTCCCCCGCCACTCGTTATGAGCTGCAACGAGTGAATCTGTTGGAAAATCATGGCTATTAGGTGAGGCTAATGGAACAATAAATGCCATAGTAAATCTGCAAGCGACGCCAGGCCTTCATTTTCCGCCTCCCAATTGATACCCGCCATTAAGATGCGCTCCCATCAAGTGCTCCGACACTCAAAAAAAAAAATGCTTCCCAAATGTCATTAAGTGACGAAATGTCTGTCGCTCAAGGGGACGACGGGACGGATTCAGATAGATTGATGGGGACACCCGGAGAATAAAACGGCCACAAGAGGAGTCAAAAAAAGGGGGAGAGACGGTGCATGTATTATACTTTTAGGAATACTTTCAGAAGGTGTCGTTAAAAAAATGATGGCGGTCGTAAAGGAAGGGTAGTCAGTAACCGGAATCTTGTCTCCGATCAGGCGCACAAAGTAAATAGTCGCCGCATTATTTATACCTGCAACTATGTGCCTTTTCAACATGTTTCTGGCATTGAGAAAGGGATGGGAAGTACCACGCAGACTCGAACGTGCATCCAATCAGAAGGGGCGACAGAATTTAAAATAAAGTGTATCCAATCAGAAGGGGTGACAGAATTTAAAATACCGTATGCATTGGGTCCAACGCTCTTCAATCTTTTGTCGCTGAAGGGTGGACATTTGTCTGAATGTCCATCATGAAATGTTTTTAACATAATAATATTGTACAGTACAATTTTAACAAATTATGTATTTAATGGGATTTTTCTGTCAGAATAATTGTGCGATATTATTGAAAATATTTCTTGAAAAATTGTTAATTTTTCCATGTATTTCTTAAAAAATTGCTAATTTTTCCATATATTTCAAAGAAATGGAGATATTTAGGCCTATATTGAATGTTTTGTGGATGTCCTGCCGAGGGCTGATCCGGGGGATTGAACTCGGTACCGGTACCTCAAAAGTGGAAAGCTGTGATTCTAACCACTACACTGCTTCCCTATATTAAAATCAGTCATATTTGAAACATTTATCAACTTAATTATAAATCAGACACTCCGTGATGAAACCGTGGATTAATATCGTCAAGTGATTCAGTTAATAAGATGAAATCCCAGTGCAAGACAATGCATCGAAATAACCTCAAGACTATAATCCCAAGTTGGCATCAACGTAGATGAGAGATGCCAAAGCCCTGCTTTTCCAATCTGAATCCTTCATTTGTGCGGTTGTGAAGAAGTGGTGCGCCGCCTCCCGATGCGGGTCCTGCACCCAACCAAATCCGAGTGATAAATTACCCCTAGGATTAGATTACGAGTCAGAGGTTAATTAGAACATAAGGCGGGGAGAAATATGGGCTGCTAGAAAAGAGGACCAGAACGTAGGAGTAGTCAGCTGCAAAGCATGGACGCTGATTCTGACACTAGAAATCTGATCCAGTTCAGTCCGATTTGGTTCAGACAAAACGAGAGCGAGAATTTTTAGCGTGAGTTGACTTCTCGCTAACGCTTTTAACTCGTGAAATATTGCGTGTGATGCCCCCTTTGTTTTTCCGGATATTCTGTCGGGTCAACACGACATGTGACAAACAAAAGCGAGCTTGCCTGGGACATGGCCCCCGTATTTTTATGACGTATGGGTTACGCCCTGCAACATCACAGCTTAATAGAGCAATCAAAGTGAAAAAGAAGGCCCGGACTTTACTACATTAATTAGGGCCGGGCCTTCATAAAAACAGGCGTGAACACGTTGATGGCCCTAATTAATTGGGAAAAGGCCAACTAATCCCTGGGATAACGAGCAATACGAGCATTCATTTAATTATCAAATCCTGCCAGAAAAAGGAATAAACCAAGTGTGGGGTTTACCACCCTGGCACACACAAAAGGAACGACACGGCGATTGCTATCTGAAATACTATTTCTGCCACAAAATCCCAGCCAGGACAGATGTCCGCACGCATTGTCGCAACCCTTCTCTATTATTACTATCGTGCAAAAAGTCACGACAGGAAACTAGTGACACTTGCGACACAAAAAGCAATCGGTCTTCAGCCAATCTATTGCTAATTCCTGTCTTTCCACAGGGTTAACAATCTCAAATTGTTGCGTGTATACTTTTTTCTGGATAACAAATGACTAGTGGTGTGTATAGGGTTAAGGCGGTGCGGACATGTGAGTCTGGGTAAGAAGAATGGATGCGACAGGGCGACTGATTAATTAGGGTTAGGGACAGGAAGTTGTGAATAATTCAAGAGAACCCGAGTCCGACAGATTTCCTTTTCGTGATGCTGTTCCTCAATTTAGATGATGGCTTTTATATCGTCTTATCCACTTATTCGGATCTCGATCTGAATTTATATACATCGCTTTTCACTTGATAGATTGTGGGGTTAGCTTTAGAGTGAGCCAATGCTTTCTAAAGGATTAGTATCACTCTCTTTTTTTGAGAACTATAGCTATAGTAATATTCTAACGCTATGATATCAGCACGTAATTTGGCTCTTTCGAAATTATTGTCCCATTTCCAGAGTGACAAGTCACGAATGTCTCTAGGGATCGTTCTGGTTAATGACAATTCTTGGAACGAATTTCCATTACGGATAGGGTAAGAAATTCTCGTTTCGTGAAGCAAGTTATTACATAATTTGACATTGCGCGTTGGGACGTACAAATTGTCAATTATAATTAAATTTGATTGCTTCTTGCCTATCCAGGTCGTTTTTACATTGAAACAATCCAACTGATACACTCTGGCTGCCATAATAAGACGAAGGTAATGACACGAGTGAATAGAGCAACTGGCATGTAAAACGTAGCCCATAGGGATCGAATAATGTATGATTGTTTGAAAGGCAGGTTTAGTGAAAAGGGTGGGTAGGCAAGTGCCTAATGGCTCGGGGTTTGTCGAATTGTCCCCAGGAGAGGTGGTGAGAGTGGCCACGGCCGCAAGATGGCTCCCTGGGCGCTGAGCCCAAATGCAGCCACCACCAATTAGCGCGCGTTGTTTTGGCGGGGAAAGAAGTAGTGGGAGATTTATGTCCGCGTAGATAAATATAAAGCGGGGCGTGCGCCCTATCCCGTCGGCTTGACCGCTTCGTTATTATGACCCTCCGCCTCCCTTTTTACGAGGTCACTGCCTGTAATCAAACGGGTCGGGCGGGGGTGTGGCGGGGGGTACCCGGGGACGATTTGCTTGCTCCCGGATTACCACTTGATGACCCTTTTAACTACTGCCCCAAGTGTTGGCTGCCAATTGCCACTACTCGGACTTGAGCTCCCTCTACCCCCCCCCTCCAACCAGCAACCAATCATTCACACCCAACCCTGTCTATCCATCATCCAACCAACCTTTCAACTCATTCCTCATTTGCATGACTTTAGTCCGCAAAATTAAATTTATGGTCACCAAATAAGAAAAGCATGTGAAGATATGAAGTGCGGCAGCAATGGTCCTGATTGTGCTTAAGCCCTAGGTATAGCGTGTCACGATAAAGGCTTGGGGTATTCTTCTGGAGAAGAAGTGTTGGTGGCCATGCAGGGGGCTATTGGCTCCCAACCGGTTTTTGCAAGGTCTCCGGTTCTGTACGGGTCTAGCATAGAGATATACAGCTCGAAGGTAGGGGGTAGTGGAGCGTAACTCTTGTCCCTGGAGATGGATGCAAACAAGCAAGCAAAAGAGAGGCCTGGAAAAGCAAGCAAGCTCAGCTAGCAGCAGCAGGAAGGGTCAGTGCACTCTCATCATCGTCATCATCGTCATCATCTCATCTCAAGGTCTACGAGACCATGGATGGGTCAGGCAACACAAGGGGAAGAAGGAAGGCCTGTACCTGCTGCATCCTGTTTTGCAGCCTCTTAATAGTGTATAAAGATGGCTCTACAGTATACACCATAATTATACACCCAGGTTCGGTCTGATCACAAAAAGGTTGTGAGCTTGACCCTATTTCTACACCAGAGGGAACTGATCCAGGCGGTTATCCCACGCACAAAAATATTACGAGTAATATTCGTTGTATCGGCTATTCAGCAATGTTGATCCCACTCAACCTAATACCAACAAACAATTTTCTTACTACCAGCCCCCAGATTAACCCCCTAGTTAGGACCCTCTGTCCCTAAGGACCTCCAAATGTGATTGTGTCCAGGTGCAAATAACGAGCCCTCTCTGGCTAATCTGGCAGGTAGGCCATTTCCCTAAGCAAAATGTGCGGATGAGAGAATAGTCTGCGCAATAACCTTAACCGAATTGACACGTCCTCCAATAAACCTAGGTCCGTGCTAGAGGTATATAATCCCAGCATGAGCCAACCCCTCATGATACGAATCCGTCGTCTGAATAATAGATATGGCACAACTGTCCGGATTCCACGCCGGCATATGCGACCCAGCCCCAACCTAAAAAAAAAAAAGAAAAAAAGGTGAGAGATTGTGACGCAGATAAGTTCTAACTAAATGTTTCAAAGCCAACAAGGACAATTTTTATCTATTGTCTAGGGATAATTCCTCACATGTGGCCTATTCGCGTGACGGACCAGACGCCATATTTTGAGGCAGCTCGAGCATGACAGTGAATCAGGCTTCCATAACTCTTCCGGATCCACACACTTTTTTGACCTAAGAGTTTCTTCCTATTGTTCTAACAATTGCATCGAGTTCGGGACATATGCAGATGGGGGGGTTGTGCAACATTGATGTGGATGGTCAGCTGCGTTTGACACGATGATTTGCGGAACTCAATTATGCATATGCCCCCTACCTGCAAAGTGCGAGTGTGTAGTCAAGTCAATGCCCATAAGTGACCATACGTCAATCAGGTTGACCCTCTGTGTCATTACGGGTCTGGTTTCATTTCCGATGTGTACTTGCGGTTTACGCATTGCGTATGGGGGTTTGCCATATGGTATGTGGAACATCTGAACGTCACAGGCTAATATATTCACGTTGGCAACCGAACTTGGTTATGGAGTCCGACTGCTAAATCGGGAGGTCCTGGGTTTGATTCCCGGGGCCGGCGATTCCGAACGTGGTTTTCCATGGTCCCTCCCAGGATAATTCCGGGGTCGCTTCCGTATAATAGGCCACTGCCTCTCCCTTCCTTCCCTATCCTTGGCCCCACCCATGTGTGAAGAAAAATTTCAGAAAAATGTTGTAAAATGGTGGTATTCCACCCCCCTAATGGAGCGCCGATTCTCCCAATGGGGTATAACAACTAAATTAAATAATGAAATATATGCACGTTGGCCTTTAAAATGATAAAAATTACAGATATTTATTCCCAATGTGCCCAAAATGCAAAAAGCTGATATTTAGTCACAAAAATCATATTTTCACGAATAATCCTCGATTTTTTTGGATCCAGTCGTGTGCCTGATGATTGGTCAGTCCGATCACGTGCACAGATTCGGTGGAGCAGAACCGGAGCCTGGAACACGTGCAGGAAGAGGAGGTGACGAGCCCTCCCTTTTTTAAAAAAATGATAAAAAAAGGACAGGGTGTACGTAGTACGTTCGAGGCTTGTTCTGGCAAGTGGCCAGAACAGGAGCTAGTGGCAGAACGTGCAGCCAGCCTCAGCCCAGGACCACTGCCCGGGGATCGCACAGAAACCACCAAAAAAAACCAGTCTTGATAACAAAAAAAAAGGGGGCAGCAGGCCCCAGTCCGTGTCTCAAAGTTAGCCAGAGCTTGGAACAGCTTAGGTTGTTTCTAAGATACAGCCAAGAAGGTGGTGGTGGCGGGAAGGGGGCTGGTGTCCTTGCAAGTGACCCTGGGGTCAGGTGGTGGCGCCGCGCTGGCTGCCGCTCCGTCGCCCAGATTGCCCTCGGGGGAGAAGCAGCAGAAGCCAACCCCCGGCCCGGCCACCCCCAACCCCCGGCCAAGAAGTTCTAGCATCAGGATTGTTGTCGGTTGTTGATAATGGGCGGTACCCACGCACTGTATTCGCGTGGGACGGATCTGTATCGGTGGTTTTTGGAAGAGCGATACGACTCAGTGTCAGGCGATGCTATTGACACTGAGGACACAATCACGGACAGATTTGTAGATATTTTGTACACTCAATAGGGAATTCCCTAATGAAAAAAAATGGCGTAAGTTTAGCCATGCGTATCGCAATGAGTCGCAAGACATGTCGTCAACCACTGGAAAAAGGGTCACACACACGCACGCTTCAACATTTTTTATCCTACTCCACCTATCAGTTTCCTCGCGTGGCCAACTCCTTCAAAATGTATCACTAACATACAAAAAAAAAACAACAACAAAAAACTAGGGACGTTGTAAATTCACAAGCTGTACGTGTACGGTATGGAACATATGCTGTTGGAAAACTGGAAGTGATTCACGTCTATATAAATTACCAGTACATGAGTCATATATTATCCGGGGCGTTAGACGCTTCCTATACAATTCCGGTGTCATCTAGACCTATGCTAGTAATGTTGGTCATAGGTAAGTACAGGGAGGCGGGGTCAGGGTACAACTGGTTTCAAACGGAATCTTTTCAACATGTCATCGTATGTAATGTACTGGTTGGGAAATTCCACTCTTGATTTTCCACATACGGCATATAGGATGAAGGGAAAAAATATAGAAGAAGCGGAGCAGAAAAAAATGTGGGAATGGCCACGGATGACCTATCCCAAGGCGGAATTCTTGGCTGGAGAGGGTTAAGGACGCAAGCAGTCATGTGAAACACTATTGTGTCTGTATATGCAGTCGTGTGTCGCCCATAGGCTACATTCTGAAGAAAGTGAAGAAAGGGTCATTCCGGGGGTAAGGGTCAGTGCGAAAACTCGGCTGATATTTTAACTTGGCTAGAAATGGTCTTATATAGAACGCGAATCCTGATATGACCCAGTGAGGTCAAGGTTCGCCGGCTAGTTCGCATATTCAAATATCCGGTATATTACTAGTTAATTGGCATTTAATAGTGGACTGGTATAGCCTGGAGCCGGGTGCTTATTTTTTTTCTGAGCCTTTCGTGACTAGTTTATTTCGCGCCTCTGGGCATTTACGTTATATACGCGATTCTAGTGCATATAGCAGTGTACGGCATAACTGGTTGTCTCAAGACCGCCGTGATATCACGCTATGGTACAATAACCTCATTATACTGTTTTCATTAGCAGGCTCTTACATCATTCGTGACATTATTTTTTTACACGCACGGTAGGCCTGCGTTACTATGCAAAAGTACAGGTGATTCCACAGGTACTTATACACCCTTTCCATAACGCGATATAGTCCGATACACGATAAAAATGCAATAAAAACAGATTGCGTGACACAAAAGTTTCACACAAAATTGACCTGATGTAATACCCACTGGAATATTCGATGGACATGGAATCAAGTCATCACTGACTAAACTTCTTGCAAATTCCCTTCTTTTACTAAACTAACACTTTTTGATATAATTAGGCCAAAAACTTGTACCAGTTGCTATGTGATGTGAGTGGGTGGTGATAAGGGGATTTCCGCATGTTTTTGAGCTATGTCAGTGGCAGGCGTGTGTCACCCATATAGTGATCGAAGTACAGAGTGTCACTGATGGTCTTCCATCAGCATATAGACTACACCCCAGACTAATTAGCCACCTCCGGTGATGCGAATGTGGAGATATCCCCCCCTTCCCTCCCCCGCCTTCCCCCTCTCTAGCAACCCACTTCCTGAAACAAAGGCCGCAGATTTAGCGTGAAGCAAAGGCCGTAAATCATTTTAATGATTGGGAAGGGGTTGGGTTGGCTGCCTGGTTACTTGCCACCAAATCGCTGAATATTCATGCATTTCGACGTGAAGAAGTTACATTTGTCTGCCAAGTTTTTTGACTCCCTGCAAAACCCTCCCTCGAATTAAACTCCGTGCCTCTTAATTAAAGCACTGGATGCCATTAATTACAGGCATTGTTGCATTCCCCATGCTTCATTACCTGCTTTGTGACTTACTCCCATCGCAGGTTGCTGGCTCTTGAATAATATCATGTCCGGCCACTATAATGCAACTTGGTATCTGCATTATTTAAAATGTATGCCTATAAATAATAAAAAAATTAAATAATAATAGCATAAAATTACTGACGAAAGATTGTAATAAAATATATTCCAGTAGTACATAATATTGATCTAAATGAAGTATAAATATTATTTAGGCACAAAAAGTGTAGCATATGCAAAGCAACTTTCGAGGACAGTGCTTGACTCAGCTAGTAACTAATAAACTGCTCTAATACACGGCGTTCATTAACCGGCTTATCAGTTATGGCCAGAAAAATAGTGTCTCTGACGATGGCGGCTGGTTTTGGACGTTTCCTCGTGACCTCAATTTATTTTGACCTCTGAAACAAAAAGCGTCCTTGTTTTATCAGCGTGGTTTTCCTCTGGAGACCCGGCAAACGGCGTCAAAGGTCAGCGCACAGTAAACAGTCAGAAGTCAAAGCCAGACAACAAACCCATTAAAAGTGGGTGGGAAAACTATCTCTCCCAAGTGCGCGGTCAAGATTTAATTGCAGAGTTAGGTACCATTTTCAATATCTGTCGGTCACTGGCCCAATCAAGGGTCAGAATTTTCCCTCGTATTTTTTAAATTATTGCGTTCTAATTGGACGGCGGTAAATATCCCGTTGCCAGCGGTACTGTAAACAAACTTTTATCGAAAAGGGGTGCGTAATCTGAAACCCCGACTTCTGGATAGGTTACACTTGTGTTTTCGTTGATGCTGCAGCTTATCAGTTATCTTATCTCGAACTGGGAAAAGCACCTCCACTTAAGTTTTGAAGAAAAAAAAAATGTTGGTTTATATATAGCCGAGTTTCGTCATCATTGTTGTCATCTGGTTTTCACTCCTTCACGTAACCCTGCAAGTACATATCTTTACATCAATGATTGAACATCTGCTTGTGTAATATGAGCAGTGTATATGCCTGCGATAGGGGTTCATACAGTTCGCCTTCACATCACTTTCAAGGCTCTTCCTTCATCACAACCATCTCTACCTATCAGCTTCCAAGCAGTTTGACCAGCTGCAGATGTATGCTGCTAAACACCCCTATAGTTTACACATGCTTGTTTATGAGAACAAAACGCTACCAAGATCGATACCATGTATTGTCCTACTTCAGGAACCTATGACCCTGTGACATCCCCCATTATTGCTTCTGCAATTGCTATTTTTTGTCCCAACATCAGTTCACTCCTACAAGAACAATATGACTCACGACGACCACCGTAGAGACGAGTCGATTTTGTGGGACGGACAATACGTTGTTATGCAAGAGAAACACGAGAGGACGTCGTCGGTGGCTGCGACCCCCGCCGACACAAAAGGCTTCCATGCCCAGCATGCAAATAAACCTACCGCCTGCCAGTCAGCCCTCCACGTGGGAAAATGTGCTAAAATACAGGGCACGATGTCAGGGTGGGCCAAAGAGCCTTTCGATACGCTGGGTGGACCCCTTCATCGAATTATCCGCGCCTGCACCCAGATTGACGCATGTCATCTCCGCTCATTTACCTATCTCAACAACTCAATATTTTGCGTTCAAAAAATTCCTACATTCTATGGAAAAAAAAATGATGATTCATATGGCTATAATTGCAGCGTTGTATACCATGGCTAAATGGATACTTGTGTGGTAGCAGTGAAAACCGCACTAATGAGCAGGGTAAAAAAAAGTGATGGGGGTGCAAAAAGCGTGTGAATGAGGACTCATTACTGGGTGGATCATGACGAGCTAACAGGAGATGGGCGGCTAGAAAGGATTTTTCGGAAGAAAGTGTGAAGAGGTTGGATGCCTAATGAGCGGAGGAAACGGTTCTGGAATGCAAATGAGCCTCTTGTCGCTTGGATGCTGCCACCAACAAGTACTTCAGACTAAATGCGACTGATGCAGCGGGTCGCTTTGACTAGGAAGATGATGTCTAAAGCTCGATTTTGTGACTCCTAGAATTTGCTCAATTATGGCTGGTTTCTTCCAGTTTGGATAATGAAACGTGCTTCAAGAATTTGAGGAAATCGTGGTGCAACCTTGCATCATGGTGAATCATCGTCAGTCTGCTTTTTTAGTGTAACATACGGAGGCGACTCATCATCAGGTGACTTGGTGGATTACCTAATCACTTTTTTTATTCTGCATTAAATGTCTCCCATCAGCTGAGGTCTGACCTCGAGAGGTCGACTCATCCAATAATACACAAGTTGACTGTTTATATAGCCATCTCCGAGGCCGTCTCACGACTCTCCTCCAAGTCCACCCATGCCATCTACCAACAAGCTTCTTACTATAGCAATGGTTCCCAACCTGGGGGTCGCGCACCACTGTACTAAAGCCTAAGGAGGGTCAATTTGATATAATTTCGATTTCAGACCGACATGACTGCAGCCGGATTCGACAGCCATCTTAGTGGCCACTCTCTTGAAGAGCTTTTTTTCCCCTGAAGTGTCCTCTAACCCTGATGGCTAAGGGCGCATCATCCGTCAGGTGAGATGGTTCACAAGAGGTCATTTCTTTCTAATTGGTGTTTTGTGTTTGGAGGGGCGCCTTGTGAGAAACAGCCTGAAGCTACGACCATCTTGAGTGGCAGATCGATGCTGCTTCTCGCCTAATTTTTCCCATCTCTTCTGGTAGGCGCCATTGCAACAAGTGGCGCTGGCCAATTCGGGATGGCGTGCTGGCTGCAAGATTGCATCCTCTCCAAGCTTTTCTAGCTCCAAAAAGCGGGGGTGGCTATGGTAGGAAGAGGGGGTGAGAAACCTGTTGGTGACGCGGGTAGGCCCGGGCTTTCTATCCGGATTTTTTTTATATTTATACTACGATGGTGCAGCAGGAGTCTGCTGACTGGTAACGCTGCAGGCGGTCCTGGGTGGTTGACCCACAGAATAAAACAATGCAAGGCAGAGCAAATGATCCTTCCACTTCGTTTGGACTCAAGGGCCCTCGAAGGTAGTCAGCCAGAATTGTGGTGGTACCATTGATTTAATCAAATGTTGCAAGGGATCTCCACCCTGCCCTGAAGGTGCTGATCTTTTGCTTGCTCAAGACTCCTTTGTTGACCTTTGTTCGCCCGAAAGACCAAAGGACAGATCCCAAAGATGTTGCTGAACCAGGAAGGAAACTTGCTCACCACAGCACAAACTGTTTCCATAATATGTTGAAACTTACCAATCCATTAAGACAGGTACACCACTTGACATGTCACGGCAGTTTTCAGGTGGTGCTGGAGTTGGGTTGTTGAATTTGCATAAAGCTGTAGGCCGGGTGGGTTTAGGGTCCTTGGGGAGGCTTCCAGGCGGGGGTGGACTGGTGCAGCCTGAGGGCATAGGCTGGAATCATAGCCCCCACGAAAAGAGCGGGAAGAGACGTGTTGTGGAAGAGGGGAAAGTAGTCAGGGTGCTGGGGGTGGTGGTAGGGGTTCCAGCTAGAAGAAAAGCTGGTCGGCAGGGGGGATGGAACTAGCTGCCATAGGGTGGTGGGGTGGACGAGGGTTGTTGGGCTCAGCTGAGCATCTGGGCTGAATCCGAAGTTCTGGTCCGACAAGTCGTACACGGTAGCTGCTAACCCAGTGACGTACTAGACGCATCATCATACGATACAATGTTTCATAACATATAGCTATACGTACCAACCACCATATTGCGCAGTACACACCGGTACAGTAATATCAGAATCTTCATTTAAAAATTGAGTACATTTTGAATCCATTTTGAACTTGCGGCATTGAACTCCCTGGTATCGTTGATTCAGACGCGGCCCAGCAGCTGAGAGTACGCCTGTGTTACAAGAAGTGGAGGATTGGTTGGGATTATGGCTGGTAGTAGGTTCCGGGGTGGAGGTGGACTGGGAGGTGGGGAGACACGTAACGTTTCTGGGTCGCCTGGGGGGCTGAGTCCAGATTTAGCACGCACTTGTCCCTCCAGATCAGTTCCCCGGGCAGAGGCAGCAACCAGAGAAGAGGAGGTTGGAGTGGGGGCGAGTGGGTGGGTGAGGACAACACCCCCTGGCCCCCTTGCACACCCATCCTATCCTCCTAGGTCTCAGGTGGCTGCCTTACGGGTTGTTGCTTTTTTCCCTCCTCTTTTTTGCCCTTTCTTCTTTTTTGACCACGATGGTAGTAAGGGGGAACCCAAACAGTGTGGTACTGGGGGGGAAGAGAGAGGGGAGCAGGAGGGGTTGCCCAACTTCAAGGCCAGTTGGAGGTGGTGACCTCGGGTGGGGCAGGGAGGGTTGTTTGGGTCCATCATCATCATCCCTCTCTGGAAGTCATCTCCACTCCGATTGGTCACCACCTCTGGAAGCAACTCACCTGCAGAATTAAATTAATCCGAGCTATGCCCAGGCCAGAACCCGATCTGACTCTTGCTTCATTATCCGCGCAATGTATCATTATGCCGATTACATGTTACACATCTCTTCAACCTGAGCGTCATCCAGTTTTCTGGACACGGTCGGCCATGAACTCCCGGAGCTGAGGGACATTGTATTTTGACAGAGACCAGACCTATTGACACAATGTCAAACGCAGAAAGATAAACAGGCTGGAGGCCAGAATTACCAACAGAAAAGGAGGTTAGAAGTACAGGGTACACACTCACATGAGAGAGAAGCTGGGTAATGAGTAGACTCAATATTGCAAGCGTTGTAATTAGAAAGAGGGCCAAAAAGGCGACCTGAATTAATGATGGAGGGAGGCCCAAACGCCCCAGGGATCTTCCTTCACTTGTCAACCTTCAGCAGCGCCAATTACTTGCCGTTGCCTGAATGCGTGTGTTTGTTCGCAGGTTGTGAACACACCTTCTGGCTAACCTTTCTGCATGGCTCAAGCCCTTTGGGATCCCATCACTTTTATACTTTCCCACCGCTTCTCTCTAATAAGCCGTCACCCGGGGAAGGGTGGGGGCGGAGGTTCAACTTCCAGACTTTTTCTTTTCACTCTCTTTTGACATACGGGACTGTTCACGAAAGCTAATGCAAATATTGGGACAAGAGCTTGCCGATGTGATCGCTGACTTATATTCGGTGCCTAATTTGCCCCCCAACCTGCCCTAGGTTCAAGAACCCGAAACCATTTCATCCACCTGTGCATGTCACCCAGAGAGTGTTCATGAACAACTAAACAGCAGGGTGTTAAAAATGAACCAAACAGCAAGGTGATAAGAATTAACCAAACATTAATCGAGGCATACTGCTAGCGACAATTTCCGTTACGGCAGACGTGCAAATCGTAGTGATAGAATGCGAACCGTGCGAGTAAGAAATGGTAGACCTTGGGTGACGTCACTGGCTGGGGACTAGCCTTTTCTCCATTGCTCCCCAGCTGGTGACGTCACTCAAGGCTTACCTCTTCTTATACTCGCACGGCTCACACACTCTAGGGCTATTCAACTGGCGGACCGCGACGCAATTTTGTCCGGACCGCGACGATATACAGGACAGTTTGAAATAGCATTAGAAGTTACTAATTCATGATTTTTGGGGGGGAAAAGTGCTTCAAATCTCTTTGAACCCCCACAAAAAATATCGCCTGCGGCGGGCTGGCTCCCTTCCCTTTACGGCTTGTTCCCCTTGTGCTTATGAAATCGGCGCCCCTCCGAAAAAATTTCTGTACAGGACTTCATAAAGGGCGAAAATGTCTTAATAGGCCCTTCTACCCTTGCTGCACATATGTTTCTATTTTCAAAAATGAACCCTGTGGTACCATATAAAATCCATATCCCGGGGGGGGGGGGGGTGTCCGGACTTTCAATGGCCCAGGAAAGGTAAATACCTTGTCATAAACTAGTTGAATACCCCTGGTCTATACAGCAGAAATAAATATTCTATACTTTCACAATCAATGCCGCAGACGCGCCGAATCTTCCGAGGCTATAAGTAGGCAGTAAACTCCCGTGATCGTCATTGATCTTAAATTAATCTGAACAAATTTTAAAATTTAAAAAAATATAATTATAAAATATCATATTAACCAAACTAATCACTGATTAGTGTGTCTGTGTCATGGACATACAAATCAGTGATCAGTTTGATTAGTTTGGTTAATATGATATTTAAAAAGGATTTAATTTCCTCTATTATGATCAATGCCGATCACCCCTGTTTACTTCTTGCTTGTGGACTCGCAAGATTCTACGCGTCTACGGTAGTATAACAATGTCGTAAGCAGTATGACGCGATTAATGTCCAACACTGTACACCCTATATTCGTGGTTGCATAGGTTCAAGGATGACTGCAATGCATTTTAATTATCGCATTATCAGCATTCTTATCTCATATTTCACACGATTAAGTGCGCAATTACTAACCCATTTTTGTATAACAAGCCACAACAAAGAAAGAGATCCACCCCTTTTATTAAGCGCGTTTTTACCTAAACATTTTTATAAAAATCCATTTTGAAAGGGGGGGAGGCAGGACAGTTTTCCGGCTCTTTGGTTCTTTCCTCTCTTCGTGCTCATATCTGCCGATCTATCACAGATTGTCATCTTTCCGGACCTGTTGACATTCGACACTGGCGCTTTTAATATCCGGGCCGAAGGCGGGCGCACGTTTTCACGTCCATCGCTTCTCGCCCTTAATTAATCAGCGCATTAAAAAGAGATAAAAGTCGAGGGAGAAGAAAAGCCTTGTGTACTGTACGGCAACGATTCATCGACGCCCTTGGCTTCCCGCACACGACACGATCATGTTTCTCATGACTTCATGTGACAAAGATTATATTATCGCGCTCTAAGTACATAATTATCTCTCAAGCTTTTATCCGGAACTTTTATAGCTTTATCAGGTGTGAGAGGCGTTGTCTGAAATAAACTAGGTGGGTTAGGCATTGTCAACAACTATTCCAAAATCATAACTGCAAAAATTAGATTTACAGTGATACAGGATGAACAAAAATAAATCTTCTAGACTGATTCTTGAGTCTGATAGTAACTGTTGTCCACAACCCTGTCCCTCTCCCGACCGTCAGTAACTTCAAGAGGAAATTCGATATACTGAATGCCCAGCTATTTTGGCCCCAGTTTGCAGTAATGTAATGCGTTTCCACCACATTCGGGGCCCGAAATTGCACGATTATATCACGTTGGTGCTATAGGTGCAACGTAATCTAGTCAGTCCACAAACGTCGTAAAATAAACACGACCAAAAGTGAATTATTAAGTTTCACCATTCCACGCCAGACAGGTTTTGGGTACAATACAGTATACTGCACATATTCATTGCCCCCAACCTGTCTGGCATACACCCCGTTGAACAACTAAAGCGAACATATTGACATTAATATCATGATGAAATCATCTGTTCAAGGGCACTCACTCACTCTCGACGAAGCGTCAGATTAGTTTATCCCATTACTAAAAGCATTGCAGTACAGTATATTTGCAGTGCACATTACCACACACGGCCCATAATCAACTCCATATGCGTATCATTGTTTTTGTCTATTGTAAAAAAATTATTGTGCAATACCTGAATTCAAAATTTCACACACATGTATTTTATGTATGCTGCAGGAGTGGATACACATACGACTCCGCGTATTTGATTGAACTTATCTGGGGCTTATGTAGTAAGCTTATAACCCCATTATCTATTACATCATTACGAGAGGGGGAATCTAGTCTGATTATAACTTATGACAGGGAGGAGTGGTAGTTTCTTGATGTCGCCTATTTTTACGATTACCTGCATTAAACTTTTCGCAAATGTACGGTACAAAAAGTATGACCATTATGGCGTTTGGTGAATCCTTGTGTGATAACAGTGATAATAATTTTAAATGCGCATTCAAATATGTTGTTATCGCAATTGCCTTCAGTCACATGGCCACTACATGTAACAATCTACATAAATCATACTTTGCAACACTTTCTCACCGGCCAAACTCCACCCTCGCAAAACCCCTTGATAATAGCTACATCTTCATCTCCCTCAGCTTGATTTGCAAATGGAAATGAATCCCCCTCCATGATGATGACATCATGGACTAGTGCTTTCGCCCTACCACAATGATCTTTTATCAGGGATTTAAATCCTGAATGCGGAGAAGAGAATCGATCCCCATATTGTGCACGCTGGTTTCATATTTTTTTTGGAACCACATGCATGGTCTAATATAGGTCCACATAGAGGGCAGCACGTCCCCTCGTATTTCTCCCCTATGCAGCTAGGGCGACCCCTTTTGACCCCTGGAAACAATCACCGTGTTCACGTTGTGGAAGCAATCAAAAGGACTGCTCGCATATAAGCAGCATGGGAGGGGAAAAAGTTGGAGAGAGACTAGGGGGGGTAGGTGGGTAGGTAGAGTGAGGGGAGGTCGGCTAACAATGGACCACTTGGCGGGGATTATGAGGCTGTTATGAAATTTGGGACCGAATTTCCCTCTGATTGATTCCCTTCGGGATTTGTCCCCACTGCACTGACTGGATGTCGTCTTCGGCGCCTCCAGGCTTGAAAACCCCCATACTCTAATCACCGACTACTGGCCCTTCCCCCCTACTGCCATTCAATTACTATGTTAATATTTGATCATGAACTCTGCCACTTTTTACCTTTTACTATATACACCGGAGGTAAAAATGAGTTTGCATACACTGCTGAGAAGATAATTCTGGGGTTTCCCTCAAAACGATCTTCTGAGAGATTTCTGGCCTCTTCTGTACAAATTAAATGGGCTCGCCTGGGGAGCCTTCATTAATACCCAGGCCGCCGTTAATTTTGATGAGCACCCTCCACCCTCTCTTCTTCTTCTTGGCTATCCTTTGTGCCACACTAAAAGTGCGGACTGTCATTTAGTGTCTTCCTCTGGGTGTTTGTACCTCGTCATCTCCAACTTTATTTGCATTTTACACCGTGAATAATTCTGTTTACGGCCAGACTTGGCGCCTGGGGGAAAAGCATGTGCCTGCACTTACTCCACATCACTGTTTTAGTCTATAGACCCCCATCTCTAAGGAGCTGCTGGCCATCACTCAGTAGAGAGTCGCACAGACAATAGATTAGGAGCTCATAATTGAATTAACGGCACGCGGATCTAAATGACTTGTCCCTTTCAGAGCCTCCCGCTCATTTACTTTTATCTGTAATGGAAAGCGAGTGATTTATTGATGTCGTATAGAGGGGGACACCAGCGTCGTCTATAGGCTACTTTCTCCGATAGTTTATTTCATTTGAACCTGCTGTCACTTCACATCAGAGGACGTGCCTTCACACATGTTGACGTTATGGCGTCTATACATAGCGGGGGGTGATGGAGAAATCTACTGTCCAAAAAGCATGTTTCGTGATGACAGACAGAAAATCCTGGCTTGCTGCCTCATTATGAATATTTAGGATTGGACTTGACCAAGCGCCAAATATTGGACAGTAGATTTTCATTTGTATGCCGATGATATATGCTGTGGCGTCACTTTTATGCAGCTGCTTGGAAGAAGGTCCTATCATAGTGTGTGCTATAATGTGAGTCCGGGTTGAGTCCGGGTTCCCGGATGATGACCGTTGGGAGTCCATTTTCGCTGTGCCGCCCGATTGCTTTAAACGCGATAAGGCACAGTAGGAAGCCAGTATTATGGCGTCTGTCCACCAGCCTTTTCCCTTTCCATTTCCAGCAACTCGACCGGACAACAACTCTATAACCTCTCTTCATCTCGCGGCTATAAATCACATCTGCTGGCTCGAGGGAGTAGTTCCGCAGGGTCCTTTTCACCTTTATGTACCACCGAGGGACAATGAGCCAGTAATTTTGATCATATCTATATGAAAGTACATGCTTCGGAATAAGTTGATTTTTATTAGGTCATATACGATACATCGTAATGTAGTACTCTACGAACGATAGTAAAATTCAAAAGTTGCATTTCCTATTGTGTACATCTGGTCTTAAAACTCCAGAACTAACAATTTGTTGTGGTTATTTTAAATTCATTTATTTATTTGTAACCTTATAAACTATCGCTAATTTTTCATAAGCTATACCTGTAATATTTCCTGTTATTTAATATTATTTTGTGAATGCCTGCCTGTCTGTTCTCAATGCAAATCAACATGGAGCACTAGAAATGTCCAAGGGTTAACAGAGAAGGTCAACCTCCGAGGTTATCTGAGGTCGCAGGAGCACCGAATGAGGCCAGAATTTGTGAACAATGGTCGCAGAGCCTCAAAGCTAGTGGAGATATTAATTTTGTAAAGTTCAAAAGTGTTTGTTGACCCCGAAAATGGGGGTACGGGTGACATCATATTTGGCCTCAGAGATCATCTGAGGTCACAACCAAGTGGTCACCAACAAACTGTAAGTGCTTTATTTCATGGGCAACGCCTGGTATCCTTCTAGTGTTATGATATGACAAAACAGAAGGTGGAAAGACGATGAAATTTTATTGGCGCGCCTGGAAATAATGGCCCGCGCTCTAACTTGACTGCATTTGTTCATTGGTCAAGAACCTAGACCGCTGATGCAAATTTAGAACACATAGTCCTTTTTCAGAACTACCGTATGTAAGTAAATATTGCAATAAAGAAAATGTTTCAAAAACAATATACCGTATAATCATACATGACATCTAATCTTGTTAGGACTTTAATACTGCTAAGCAGATTTGAATTCACAAATATTTTCAGCTACAGTCCTGCTCGAGAGCATCCTTCAAATGATCCAGGAGTGCCCTTGAAATCATACCACCTGAAGCATCTGATATTGCCGCAATCACAAATATATGTTATCAATCGAAGACAAGGGTGGACTACTTCTGTGTCATTCGTGAATATATTGCGGCATTCAGCAGCCCAATGTCAGGTAGTTGATGAAACACGCTCAGTCTCTTTCCGGTCCTAATCAATTCCATTTACTGTATTTCCATAGAATCTGAGGATCCTTGATCTTGATCAACTTAGCGTGAGGGACAATTGCCTCGCATCCGTGCTTCCAGCGTTCCCGCATTTGGAGAAGTGCCTTACAAACGCTTTGAACATCACTGATGACCTCCTAACCGCAGTTGGGGATAACCTGCATGATATCAGGTATAGAAAAAACATTGGGCAGTCCAAAATAATTCCAGTGTATATAGGATAAGGTCCAACTATATATGGCAACTCCGCATGAAATCATTATGGACTTAGGGCTGCAAAATGAACGCCCGCCTGGAAAGTTGCAGCCGCCAAAGTGTTTACGTTACCTTGGTTACCTGCGGTTTGCGGGAGGGAGCGAAAACGAACACCCTTGCAGGCTGCAAGTCGGCCTGCAGATTGCAGACTTGCAGCTACAAGTTGCAGGCAGGTTGAGGGGTCCCGCAAGTGACTTGCAGTCGGTTTTGTAGTGGGGAAATCTTCACTTGGACACTATACTGATCACTTTTGGTCCGGGTACATTTTCGGCGGGAGAGTTCTGAGCGACCACGGAAGTGTCTTCGAACGCCCTACGCAGTTTGTTCGTCGGGGGGTACCTCTATTACGACGGTATACCTTTGGTGATATGAAAAGTGACCCACGAACTTGCAACACCCTGTATAACTAATGTAATGTAATAGTATGGCTGATATAACCAATATAGCTAGTATGATTGCTATATTGGTTATAGCCAGTATGATGGATACACAGGGTGTTCGAAATTCGTGGCTCGTTTTTATAACTGATATCGCCAGATACTAGTTATTATTTGTAGCTTGTGTGCCCCTAACCAGGTGCCCCATTCTATAGCAACTGCTATACTCGACCCCCTGGGAGTAAAATGTAGCACAACAAGCCACAAAAATAACTACTATCGGGCGATATCAGTTATAAAAACTGACCCACGAATTACGAACACCCTGTATATAAACCAAGAAACTAGTATGACAATATAACTGAGTTATATTTTTTTATATTTTTTTTTTATTGATACCCCGTGCTCGAGCCTGAGGCTCGTTTAGGGGGGTGGGCTACCACCATCTGTGGTGAAACTAGTATACTGAAAGTATTTTAGTGTGTTTCACGGGTCGTTAGGAGGGGATGTGCAAAGTGCATGTGCGCTGTCGTTAATTGGTCATTTTGTGAACTCCCCCGGGTGGCTTAGTCTATCGGAAATTGCCACCCGAAACGAAGCCAGAGATGGCCCAACTCTGCACGAAAGAAGGTGGGAACCCCGGGTGGGGATCGAACCCGGGACCTTAACTTCCGTGGGCGCGCGCGTTACCGCGGCGCCACTCCGTCTCCCTATAACTGAGTTATATAACTGAGTTATATTGGTTATATGGTTATTATTATGGTAGTTATATGTTACGCACATTGGTTATAACTTATTGTATGATGTAACCAATGTAACCAGTATGTCTGGTATAACCATTATAACAACAGTAGTATGACCAACTATGACAGTCATATTAGTTATAACTAATATAACTGATGTAACTATGGTAGTATGATAGCAATATATTGGTTATAACTATAGTATGTGTGATGTAACCAATATAACTACTATGGAATAACTGATATCACAATGCAGTTTCGCACCAAATGTCAAGCAAGAAAATCTGGAGCTTGTTCCTATCTGTTATTATAGCTACCTCTAAATATACCGTCTGCCAAAATAGCCGCGTTAAAACTCGCGGCCCGGGTCTGAATAATCCCATATTGTTATAACTTGGTGAGACCAAATTTTATCAAAATATTGTGCTTTATCTTTGACTGGACGACTGACAATGGATGACGATGAAAAATTGTGACCATGTACAGTACATTATTGGGCTGCCATTGGATGGCGGGCGGCTCTGGATCGGTGGTGGTGGTGGTGGTGTTACACTGAACACCTATCCCTATAATGCTTACATCAAGTCAAGGTGGGGTGGAGGGCCCATATTCAAAGCTGAAAGATCTGTATATGAAGAATGCTGCAGAGATTATTAATTTCTGTGCTGCAGGTTCAGATAGCCACATTTAGAGCTTCTCTCTCACTCCAGCATGTTCCCCGAGACGATGGACCTGCACCGAACAGGCGTTAGTTATGGTTTAAAGTCTACCGCAAAAAATAATGATAATTATCCGAGCACAATAAACCGCAATTGTAGGCATAAAACTACCCGCGTCCATGCAGCCCGCCGTATAAGCGGCAGGCAGGAGAGGTGAACATCTGTTGACAGCAGTGCCGCCTGGCGGTGCGGCGTTCGATTTTTTGGGAGGCTGAGCTTTTCCGTTGGAGGGACACCCGATCGGCATACTAGTTTATTCTAGGTACTATAACAATGGGTACAACGTAGGTACAACAATCGTGACGTCATGATATGGCTTCCCTCCCGTCGATTTCCGTATTTCCAAACCTGCCAACTTGCAGGCCGACCGCAACATTTGCAGCCGCACGAAAACGGTGTTCTTTTTAGCTCGCGCCGTAACCATGGCGACGGAACGCAGGTAACTTGTTTACTGCAAGTACTTGCAGGCGGGCGTTCATTTTACAGCCCTTAATATTTTTGGCTGAACTATAACCTTCAGGCTACGAATATTCATGCACTATTTCAGCTTTTGCAGATCCTTGAACCTACGTGGATCTAAGAAGACATCTCCTGACTTAGAGAAGGTGTCACTGGAAATATATGAGTGTCCTGACCATGGGTCCTGACTGACGACATGTTGAAAAGAATATTTCCAGGCGAATCGCAGAGCCAAGCTGGAAGTACGAGTATGTGGAAATCAGGGGCTGCCATAACTTATCGCTTCCTCCTATCATCCGGCTCATGTCTCGGACAGTCCATAACATCAGCTTTGTGTGGGGCAACTGTCATCTCATCGGCCATCCGCAACTTCACGAGGTGGTCGCAATGATTAGAGAGGCACACCCTTGGAGGTTGAGACACTCAGAAGGCAGTGATTGACATGATTTTACAACACTCGCCTGCATTTGAAAACCAGGCAGAAATTTATTGTGTATTATGCAATCAACGGCACGAAGACCTACGAAGATCATCCCAATGAACGTTGACTTCACAGCGACAGTGAAGGGCGTTGATTGGTGGATTACAAGCGCCCAAATAATAGACGAACGATGTCGTGTGTTCACACGGACGGTTACTTGTGTGATG
Source organism: Catajapyx aquilonaris (assembly GCA_000934665.2). NCBI lineage: Eukaryota > Metazoa > Arthropoda > Diplura > Dicellurata > Japygidae > Catajapyx > Catajapyx aquilonaris. Next base: position 35,438 of record KZ538679.1, read on the forward strand.
TGCTGGTTGGAAACCAACAATTTACACAAGCTTTGCTGTGTAGCTGGTGACAATAATCAGTGGATTTGAACTATACAGGGTGTTTACGACCTAACTTTACAAACTTCTAGTGGTGATAGAGGGGACCAAGACAAACATTTTTGACATAGGAACCCGTGTCCGGAAACGCCATCTAGAGGGGGTTCATAGACAAGGAACGGGTGCGCTCAGACGCGTCACGCGAGAGGCGCTAGTCGAGCGGACTTTTTGTTGATAGATGGCGCTCGGATAGTAACCAACGATGCGATGTGCCATAACGTGGCAACAGCAGAGCCATCTAGCAACTAAAGTCCGCCTCCTAGGAGACGTGCGGATAGTCAACAGCGGTTCCAGGCGGTTCTGTTGTTGCCAGGTTATGGCGTATCGCGTTGTTGTTTACTTACAACGACGCGATACGCCATAACCTGGCAACAACTGCGCGCCATCTATCAACAAAACAGTCCGCTCGACTTGCGCCTCTCGCGTGACGCGCCTGAGCGCACCCGTTCCTCGTCTATGAACCCCCTCTAGATGGCGTTTCCGGACACGATTTCCTATGTCAAAAATGTTTGTCTTGGTCCCCTCTATTACCCTTGGAAGTTTGTAAAGTTAGGTCGTAAACACCCTGTATATAGGCCTACACAGGCCCAAGAAAAGCAATGACGTCCATACCCTGTGTACATGACAAAGCAATTTAAAATTCGCAAATTCTATCCTGAGCTATTAAAAAGCCTATACTACAAATAGTTTGTCACTTGTTATATTATTTATTATTTGCGCATGTTCAAACAACTGGTTGATCGCATGAGTCTTCTATGATCTACTAGTTGCTTATTATTAATTTAATGGCCTTTAAGTCATTTGAGTCAATTAGTCGCAATCCCACCAGATCGGAATCCTCCAAAGATGATGGGGTAGAGTCCCACATAGCTGGGTTTATACTACAAGTATATTGTTACAAACGTAATTAGGGCACAGTAACATTACTGTCCCTTAACAGGACCATAAGTCATCTACATTTCAGGATATTTAAATATTTTTCAGACCTGATGTTCCAAATTGGACCATACAAGACCTAAAAACCAAACCAATTATGAAAGCAGGTGTCGCTACTTGTCACTTCTTCCCCCCCTCCTTCCTTCCTCCCTTCCCCCTAGCTTTCTCCCAGTTTCTCATTGCGCCACAGCTTTAATCGGGATTATGCAAATGAGAAAGGCTTTTTCCCTTTACACCCTCACTAAAGATCCCGGAGGCTGCTGGACCTCCTCCCATTTGATGCCTAATGACTACTGCTACTACACCATAAGAACCCTCTCCCTCCCACCCCCTACACAGAAAAGTCCATCTGTTTTACGGCCAGCTCGCACTACCCGAATCAAACCTGTTTTATGGTGTTAAGTAGCGCCCCCTTTTCCACCCCATACCCACCCCCTCCGCTTCTGGCAATCAGAAGGGTTATTATGATGGCAGCGGGTTCGATCCCCGGGCTATAACCGCCGAGGGGAACCGCTCTAATGAATGGCAATAAGGACCTACAGTACGAGGCACACACAACTATGCTTTTCAAGGCATGACATCTTCCCAAACTCGAATACCCCTGAACTTAACCTCCCTAATAATATAGTTCAGGCGTGTCAAGTGGGGGAAAACATAATATTGGATATGTTGCGATTGTTGTACATGAAGGTGAGGGTTGGTGACACTTTATAGACCCCCACGCACTCAGGCTGTAACGTGTCGTAAAATGATTAAACGTGGACTTTTTAGCCCTTCTAATTAACTCAACTGCCCGATAACTACAAGAGTAATATGTTATGGCTCAAATATGGCCTTCGGACAATTGACATGCACATTTTGGTGCATGTATAACCAGGATGATACTTAACCACTGGGGATAATAGCATGTTACAAAATGAGTTGACTGCCTGTAGTGTCCACCATATAAGCTGATGACGTGTACTTTTAGGTATATCGCCAGTCACATTCAATTTCTGTTCGTTGCTCTGACTGTGAGTGATGGTCCGATCTGCTCATAGACATGTAGTCAACTTTGGTCAGTTAAAAAGTGGTAAGTGATTCGGACATTGTATAACTTGCTGGGAAATATGTCTACACATAGGTCGAAAGGGTGCATCTTTCGCCACTAATTAAAAAAACCGGTCCGGTCCTATACCAATGACTACAGGTCCCAAAACGTCACCGCAATTCAGCCCCGAAGAAACGCACCCACTGAACCTAATACCAGCAGCTAATATTTGATAACCATTAAAATAACGGTTTCAAATAACTGATTAATTACAAGCAGCTTATGACCAAAGATATCTAACCACTACACAATGCAGTTGGAACGCATTGTACAGTAGAGAGAACTATATAACTTACAGCTGTAGACACGTAGAATCTTGCAAGTCCACAAGCAGAAAGTAAACAGACGTGATCGTCATTGATCATAATAGAGGAAATTTAAATTTTTTTAAAAATATCATATTACCCAAACTAATCAAACTAATCCGCACTGATTAGTGTGTTTATGTCATAGACATACAAATCAGTGATCAGTTTGATAATCAAAGTCTATAAGGAGACTATTATAGACACACTAATCAGTGATTAGTTTGATTGGTTTGGTTAATCGTTAATATGATATTTTTTAAAATTTTAATTTTTGCTATATCTGTAATAGATCAATGACGATCACGACAGTTTACTGCCTACTTATAGCCTCGGAAGATTCGTCGCGTCTGCGGCATTGATTGTGAAAGTATAGAATATTTATTTCTGCTGTATAGACTACAATGCTTTCCAACTGCATTGTGTAGTGGTTATCTATTTTTGGCCATAAGCTGCTTGTAATTAAGAAGTTATTTGAAACAGTTATTTTAATGGTTATCAAATATTAGCTGCTGGTATTAGGTTCACTGATGGGTGCGTTTATTCGGGGCTGAATTGCTGTGACATTTTGGGACCTGTTGTCCTTGGTATAGGACCGGGTTTTTTTTTAAATTAGGGGCGAAAGATGCACCCTTACGACATATTTGTAGACATAATTCCCAGCAAGTTATATACAGATATGTCTGAAATATATATTGTACATTGCAACATACGTCTCCTAATTGTCATTTGACTGCCTTTGCTACTGTACTGTTCCTATAACCCTGACCAGTACTTGAACTCTCTCACAGCATGGTTTGAGACCATATGTGTCCCCAATTATAGATAGGGGTACACAAGTTCCCAACGGGGGATTTCCAACAAGTGATTAAATAAATCCGAACTTTTTTTTTTAATTCTTCCAGGATTATGATGATTCTAGGGTAGGCTTTAACATGAGGGGTTGACTCACGTGCTGGGCGTTGAGTTTGAAAATGCCCGTTTTGTGGCCGTGCGTTGTATCGGAAGGAAACCCGTGGCCGATCCGGATTGCCCCCCTACCAACTTCCCTCAAAAAAAAGATAGGGGGAGAAAAAAAAATCATTGGGGGAGGACACCCTCTATATCTTTCCCCCCTTCCCCCACTTTTCTAACTCATTTAGCGCCACCAGAGGAGGCCTCCCCGAACCTGCACTTAAGCAAATTAGGAACCCAGATCTAAGGCATCATTTCCATATGGACCACTACATTTTTTTTTTTATCTAACCCCCTCTCTCATCTTTCGTATCAGAATTTTCTAGCCCCAACCTAATCCTCGAAAGTCAGGAGGAATGCTCTTGGGATTAGATTCCTTTTTTTTTTTTAACGTAAGGCTAAAAAAAAAAAAGTCCAATCCACTTGTTGTTGATTGCTTTGTGTTTTATGGAAATTTAATTTGAGACGTTGGGAGTTGGAAGGAAAAGCGGGAAGGAAAGCTTCTCTCACCTCTCATTTCCATCTTGTTAATGCTCGAGACTATAATGGATTCAGCCACTTCTTCCCTCACATTTTTCATGGGAGAAAATTGCCAAAATTTCGAGTTACACACTGTTTTATATGAACTTATCACGCTATTAGGCTCGTCTTATTTTTTAGCGTTAAAAATAATGAAAGGGGGGTGGGGAGATTAGTGCTTTAAATATGGCGATATTAAGTCCTACATAATTTTGAGGCAGTTGGTTTAGTGATATCAAAAGTATTAGCTGCTAATATTAGCCTATATAGCTTGATCAAATGATCATATAATTATGAAAACAATTAATTGTCAGTTTAATTTAACATTAATTTAATTTTGTAATTTAACAGTACATTAATTTAATGTTATAATTTAACAGCAGATTAATTTAATGTTATAATTTAACAGCAGATTAATTTAATTTTGTAATTCAGCAGCACATTAATTTCATTTTGAAATAAAACAGCATATTAATTTTATAATTTAACATATTAATTTTATAATTTAACATATTAATTTATAATTTAACATATTAATTTATAATTTAACATATTAATTTAATTTTATAATTTAACATATTAATTATGAATCTTTACAATCATATGTAAGTTAGTTGACAATAGTTCCAGTAGGCTATTCTCAATCGAAAATTCTTTGAAATTTAACTCGGTCTAATATTGGCAACTAATACTTTTTTATAAAAAAAAACATAATCAGCTAGTGGCAAAAATTTCTAACGACTAAAATCATTTGAATTGCAATACCCTGTTGTGCATATGAATATACAGTGACCGGAATCAATCACAAATTTTTGAAAATGAAGCTTAAGCAGCATTTTGTGATCAATTATAAACGCATGGCAGGATGAAAACAGTGGTACGCCCTCAGTTTCATCATTCATAACTCAATTTCACAGCTTTTACACTAGAATTGAATCAACGTCGTCATGCACGTGTGCAATTAGTTTTTGCAGTTGTACCCGCGGTTTTAATTTAATATACAATAATTGTGCGCATCAAAGATCAAAGCCGCCCCCCCCCCCATACTATCGATAGTATCCATAGCTTTTTCCAGTACCACACGCAATAATTGATACACGTACTACTCATAAGGGAGGAAAACCTCGTGACAGGTGGGGACAAAAGAAGAATAATAGTTAGGTCCCCCCCCAAAAAAACAAATATTCGGCCGAGTTGTTCTGGATCCGCCCCCGTCACTCATGAATACAATTTGGATTTTTCCTCCTCCTTTTCTGTCCTCTTTCTCTTTTTTCCACCATCCATCCCCTACTGTACGTCCTTTATTAATCCGCAGTGGCCGAAAGCGACGTGAAAAATGTTCCCGGCGGTTTTCTCAACCGTGTTTAACTCAATTTCTCTCGTTGCAAGCTGGATGCACGAGGGATATGGGCTGCATGGCCGCTGCCCATATTTCCCCCTTGGATTCCCCCNTTTTTTCTCATTTTTTTGTCTTTTCTCCCCTTTTTTTTTGGATTCGCTCTCTCGCGCATCAAATTTGCGATCATTTAGAACCCATGCTCATAACCTGACCTGTCGTTGGAGGGTGCAGTATCCACACACTCAGCGTCCTTCGAAGTTTCTAGGAACACACACAATCCATGATGATTCTTAGAAAAAGCAAGGCTATAAATTGCTAGAGGAAAGTTGGCCTGTTATAAGTGGTAGGCAACTACGCCCTTTCTGCAAGGTTGCAATGTGCTAAATAAGGCTACCTTATACGATACTTATTGTACACCTTGTCCTATTCACAACGTGAGGAATAATGCAGGTGTCAACTACAGGGTGTTCCGAGTTCGTATGTCGTTTTTATTCATCACTAATATCGCTCGCCAGTAGTATATTTATGCCCCGAGCCAGGTGTCATATTCCTATTATTATAGAATATGACACTTGGTTCGGGGCACAACAATTAAGTTACACAAAAATTACAATATTAGGGATGACTAAAAGCGACACACGAACTTGTAACACCCTGCAGTCGATACTACCTACACTAATATCGCCCGAAGTAGTTATTTTTGTGTAGCTTGTTGTGCCCCGAGCCACGTGTCCTAGGACACCTGCTTGGCCGGGTCTTTTTCCGCTTTTCACCCGCCATGCCGGGGCAGAATTGCACTCCCTACTCTGCCCAGGGCCAGGAGAAAAGGTCTGGTGTATTTCACAAAGTCAGAAATGACTAAAAATTACAGCGCCCTCCTTTGGGAACCTCCCCTTCCTCCCTAAGAGTGCTCCGCCCTATCACGGGGTATTTAAATAATAAATAAATAAAATAGGACACCTGGCTCAGGGCATAACTACTTCGGGCGAGATTAGTGATCCCTGCATAACATGGTAGAACATAATCAAATAATCTATATAGGGTGGTCCAAGTTCATGTGTCGTTTTATAACGGCGATTAATAGCAGTGATTTTGCGATGACGTAGCAGCGACGCGTAAAATGTCCCACTTCGGCGCATCTTCGGGCAATTTTACACGTCGCTGCTACGTCATCGTTAAGCGCTTCTATTAATCGCCGTTATAAAACGACACTTGAACTTGGACCACCCTGTATAAATAAAGCCGTTTGTGAGTCTGTCTGTCTGTCTGTCTGTCTGTCCGCCTGCCAACCGTCATTTGCCTGCCATCTGTGCTCCACCCCCAGGCCGGGAGAGGATGGAGGTGTAGGGGTTGACTACAGATGGCAGGCAAATGACGGTTGCCGTTATACAGGCGGGAGAGGTTGAAGGTGGAGTAGCACGACCACAGATGGCATTGACGGGGCTACAACTAGCAGGTGTTTTCCCTTCATTCACTTCTTCCCGGGCAACGCCGGATGCCGCAGCTAGTATAGAATACAGCTGGCTCGGGGCACAACAAGCTACACAAAAATAACTACTTAGGGCGATATTAGTGATGATTAAAAACGACCCACGAACTTGGAACACCCCGGACAAAATACGCTTCATCACTTTGGCCCTGTCTATTTCAGCCTTGAGGGGATATAAAAGTGTCAAAACGAGCTTGGTATATAGGAGTGGCTCAAGTGGGTGGTGATGATGAATGGTCCTCACTTGCCTACCTCCCATACATGCCGAAACAAACGGACCCAATATTACGCAACCTTTCCAATTGTTAGTACAATATTGAGTTATGTCAGGTATTTGGTGCAAATATATGCAATTTTCAATTCCCGAGACCTGCTGACTGGTATGTCTTGTGGGGATTGCACATACATTCCCTGGGTGGAAAACATCAGAAAAAAGGCAAATAAATGCGTGTCACCCTGTCGCTGTGGGTTGCAGCTCAGGAGAGAAGCGGCGGCCCATTTCCGCAAATGGTCGCTTTACGGCGCCATAAAAAGCGCGGGCTAACAGCAGCCGCGGGACTTGGCAGCAGTAGAAAAGGAGGCAGAAAGAGGCCATTTTATTGCCCTTTCGCGTGCCCGCCTTCATTTGTTCCCGCCTGTTTATTGAGCCCCAATTGATTAACGTGCCTTGTACCTCGTAGTGTTTCGAAGCACCCACCCCCCCCATCCACCCACCCTGTACAAAACACGTGCAACATGGGGTTGTACATATACTTGCGTATTCAAGCCTAATCATATTTCAGCCGTCTCCATCTGTCACCGCCATCTTAATATTGCATCTGAAGACAGGCTGAGACCGGGATTTATTATTTGCATTGATCCTGATGCCAGACGGACTAATGGGGCCTATCGATGCCGGCGTGACGACGATGATGATGACGGTACCCCGGGACCACCAGCTTGCCGCTTCTGCTATATTTCATCACCCACCCACTGGGAAGACAAGTATTCACGCCACACTTCATTCCACACCTGGCCAGACAAACAAGGGCAGACCTAGCAATATGTTCGCCTCACTAATGGATGACATTTGTCTACATATAACCCATTCAAAAAATTTGCTCCTTATTTGAACCAAATTCACTCAAAAAAATCGCCCAAGATGAGTTTGAAAATTTTGTGATTCAAATTAGTAGCCTAGTGTGAATTTTCCGAGTCACAAGCCACTTCGGATATAGTAGACCTTCTTAAGGCACACTTCGGATATAATAGACCAGAGTCCCACGTCAGATGATTCCAAACGTTATTTTAACCTTTACGTTGATTTCACGTCAAACTATCGTCTCAATGGTACTTTATAATTGATATTAAGGAGGTTGGCCCAGCATTGCCTTTCAACCTCCAAGGATAGGGAAGGAAGGAAGTGGCTGTGGCCTATTATACGGAAGCGACCCCGGAATTATCCTAGAAAGACCGTGGAAAACCACAGAAAACCACGGTCAGGGTTGCCGGCCCCGGGATTCGAACCCAGGACCTCCCGATTAGCAGTAGGACGCCCTATCCACTATGCCAACCTGCTTCGGTCGTCTCAATGGCACTGTACAATAGTCGTTACACTTCTTCAGTGACGTGAAAGGTGAAATTGATGTTAAAAGTTGTTAAAATAACGTCAGAGATCATCTGGCGTGGGACTCTCTACTATATCCAAAGTGGCTTGGGACTACGAAAATTCACACTATACTAAAATTGGGTTCCATTATTGCATATGGGGTTCAGGAAGTGTTCGGGAATTAATTTTTTTTAAATAATTTTATAAAAATGTAACAGTGCCTTCTGCGAGTGCAGCTGACTCCTCAGCAACAATGAGAGGTATTTATTAATTATCCGCGAACAATGGTGGGTGATACAGGCAAGTTGGGTGAATGGTAGGAAAGATATGATCAATCAGATTAGTAGGAGGGTTGGCTGGCTCGCAGTTGAAAAGCCGCAGCTTCCCCCGATTTGCATAAGCCCAAGCAGACAGGCATTTCCTTATCTGAGCCAGTTGCCACTATAGTCTACACCCGGATTCACTGATTTCTTCCCTCTGGTATAGCCAAGCTGGAGGTTCATTGCTTGCTCTGAATGCAAATCTGCACCCCCACCCCACTCTCTCCTATCCAAGATATAACACATCTTTTTCCTTTCCGCCGCTTTATTCCCGCTTCCTTGCGATTGGCTTCATCCTCGCACTGATTAAAATACATCCGTCGGGGATGGATCCGCCTAATCACGTGAAAAGTGTAATTTGCAGACATGAGTCCCCAGTGGGTTCCTTCTCGACCACCTTCTTCCTCGGATGGGAAATCAGACCTATTATGTATACGGTTTAAGGTGCTGGAAAAGGAGAAAACGGCTAGATTCTGATTGGGCCTCCCGGAAAATGTGGTGCAAAACAAGAAGGTAAGCAGCCGACTCATTTCCTCCGGAATTATTGCCCGTGTTTCTTATCCCCTCCCGATGTAGGAGACGTCTTGCCGCATGAATTATTCAACCGGGCCAAGACTTAGGGCTTATCGCGAGCTGCTCTTGCTCCTTATGAAATGTTTACTCCGCAAACGACTTCCTTGGGGAAACTCAATCTGCCTGCCTCTCAGCCTTTTCTCCACCTAATCTCCCCAGTTTCAATTACCTTCCGATGTGATTAACAGAAACAACGGGATTCTTGTCTTATTGTTTTGCATATTCAAGCCTGGTAAATAGCTTGCAATCTAGTGCCAATTCTACACTCAAAGCTCTACGTGAATACTAGGTGCATAAAATTAAGTATTTAAGTCGATAAAATTGGTGCGGCGTGAATAAAATCATTTAGAGCCACGAACAAAATTATTCAGTACCGGTACAGCGAATAAAATTATTCAGTACAGTGAATAAAATTATTTAGTACGGTTAGTAAAATTATTCGGTAGCCCTACAGTGAACAAAGTTATTCAGTACGACGAATAAAATTATTCAGTACGACGAATAAAATTACTCAGTACGACGAATAAAATTACTCAGTACGACGAATAAAATTACTCAGTACGACGAATAAAATTATTCAGTCCAGTGAATAAGAGTAGCTACGGTTAGTAAAATTATTCGTGAGCCCTACAGCGAACAAAATTATTCAGTACGACGAACAAAATTATTCAGTACAGTGAATAAAATTAGTACGGTTAGTAAAATTATTCGTGAGCCCTACAGTGAACAAAATTATTCAGTATGACGAATAAAATTATTCAGTACCGGGTACAGTGAATAAAATTAGTACGGTTAGTAAAATTATTCGTGAGCCCTACAGTGAACTAAATTATTCAGTATGACGAATAAAATTATTCAGTACGACGAATAAAATTATTCAGTACGACGAATAAAATTACCATGTAGAGCGAATAAAATTATTCAGTACCGGGTACAGTGAATAAAATTAGTACGGTTAGTAAAATTATTCGTGAGCCCTACAGTGAACTAAATTATTCAGTAGTACGACGAATAAAATTACCATGTAGGGCGAATAAAATTATTCAGTACATTGAGTAAATTTAGTACGGTTAGTAAAATTATTCGTGAGCCCTACAGTGAACAAAATTATTCAGTACAACGAATAAAAATTAATTATCATGTACAGCGAATAAAATTATTCAGTACGATGAATAAAATCATATTTTAGAATGGCGAATAAAAATATGTACAATAGTGAATAACGGTTTTAGTATGATGAATAAAATTTGGAATGGCGAATAAAATATTCTAGTGAATCGCTTCTCAATTGTGATGAATAAAATTATTTCGAATCTGGTTAAAATTATTTACAATATAATAATATTACGCTGGGTGCATGCCTGCATGTTTTCATACATGTTGAATTTTCAACGTGGATTACGCACATTGTTGTCGCTTAGTTTTTTGGGGGGTAAAAAGCTAGTAGCATGCGGTTTGCTTTTAAAATTTGCAGACATTCCATTTTGTGCGCAGTAATTCGATTTTCTGGCGAGCTGAATGGGGTTATAAACTCCATTCCCCTCCTGTGAAGAAGAGGGAGAAAAACTGCGACTAGCGTAGAATTTCACTCGTGTTGGCAAATTTTCTCCCCAGGAAATTTAGCTTTTTAAAAACAGCCACAAAGGAGCGTTAATGGAGAGAGAATAAATACATTATATGGCTTTAAAAAAATGGCTTTCTTCCCTCGAGCACCCAAAATTGCATTTAAGCCATTGTCATTTCAGATCTCTTCCTCTCTTAACACTAGAAGGTTCGTAACAGATGGCAAACTTACTGTGACGCCATTATTTTTCTTCTTCTCAAATTTCATTCAAACTCTAACTTTCATCTGTTTCTAATCTGACTATTAAATCCTAAGAATCGATCCAAAAGCCACTTCCAGCTGACGTTTTGTAACTCTTGTATTATTGTGGGGACCATCCAAAAAGATAAATCGCACTTAAAGCCAAAACCCTTTGATGAATTCCGCATTGAAAGTAAGGGGGGAGGGAGTTACCTAAATGAGCGCAAAAGACAAATGACGGTCGTGATCCAGATCTTTTCCCCCGAATCATTAAGTGACGGAGTTCATGTGGGTTGAAAAGGTGCAAATGGGGATTTACGCGCCTGCAGGCGAGGGTTGGGGAATTAATGGCCAATCTCAGCATAAGTCATTCCCTCCCCCCCTTGTTCCTCCTCCAACTCACCCCCCCCCCCTCTATACCCGAGGACTATAATCGCCTGGAGGCATATCTGCGACACGCGATTACGGCCATTAGACCTTCAAAGGATGCGTCCAAATGATATTTGTCTCCTGCTTTGTTTCAGAGCCCCGAGGAGGATTCCCGCAGTCACAGAAAGGGTTACTGGACTGATTAGACCAGACCTAAATGACTCGGAGCCAAGATGCAGCTATCACAAATTTTTACGTCTCTTCTAATCTAATTGTGTGAATAAAAATCTAATTAGGAAAGAAAAACCAGTTCGGGAGGTAATAGACCGCGATATTATCTGCAGATAACATAGATTTGCATTGGGACGAACTGTTTGGTCTGGACCGAAGCAGGTTGGTGTAGGGGATAAGGAGCCCGCCTGCTAATCGGGAGGTCCTGGGTTCGAATCCCGGGGCCGGCGACCCGGACCATGGTTTTCTGTGGTTTTCCATGGTCTCCCCCAGGACAATTCCGGGGTCGTTTCCGTAAAAATAGGCCACAGCCACTTCCTTCCCTATCCCTAGTCCCATCCAATGGTGGTAATCCACCCCCCTAAGGGAGCCAAAGGCTCTACCACGGGGTATGATAAATAAATAAAATAAATAAATAAACTGTTTGGTCTGGTGCATGTGGCCCACCTGTACTCGCTTTAAAATTTAATTTTGGCATACGACTAGAATCGTACCACAGGTCACGATCGCGGATGACGCCAAAACCACTGCGGTTGAATCGCAAAACCGCGACAGTGTGCACTGCTTATTGATATGCAAGTGTGCGTTGCAAACCTGGCATGAATAAATCACGTACATCTGGGGTGGGGACGATGGGAGCCAAAAGACGAGGGTAAAATTGAGGGGGAGGGTCAAATATATATATATAAAAAAATTTCAAAAACTAAGTCCGGACCTGAGGTTTACCTCTTCCACCTGCTAATGATAGGGTTAATAGGTGACGCCCACCTCCACGATCCTCCCAAGTCTTACACGAACCCATCATCAGGCTAAGAATCACCTCACGCACCAAGAGTTAATAATCAATCGCTTGTTTTTAGGGAGTTTGTGGG